>JAKSZP010015955.1:0-147477 GCA_022478985.1 Massospora cicadina | reverse complement strand
TGATGAAGGGTGCCAGATCCAATGTTTGAGCCTGGGGACTGGGTTCTGGTAGCAGCTAAGAACTATGCTATCCCAGTCAAGAGTCATAAGCTGGGTCCAAAGTTTTTGGGCCCATACTGGATTGTCCAAGCCATTAATTGGGTAGCCTTTGAGTTGAGTCTGCCAGTAAGTTCCAGAGCCCATCCAGTTATTCATGCTTCCCAGCTACAGGCATTCAGGGGAGTGGGTCTGGAGCGTCCAGGGCCACTGAACCCTAGGGAAGGGGAGGTGTCAGAATATGAGGTGGAACAGATACTGGATGATAAATGGGTGAGGGGCTGGCAGTGACTGCTGGTGAAGTGGAAGGGCTATCTGGTGGAGGAGGTGATGTGGCAGACAAAGGAGGACTGTGCACGGTGCCCAGAGAAGGTCTGGGAGTTTTGGACTTTACATGGGGGTGATGTAATGGATTAGGAGGCACCTGATCTGTACATTAATTTGGATCAAGTGGCGTTCGATCCAAACATGGCCCTGGTTCAATGAGCATTGAGCTCAGGAAGGTCAGATATGGGAAAATTTGCCATCCTGAACCTGAATCGCATCCATGGAATGATGACAGGCTTATGCGCGGCATGGATGGTGATCCAGTGGGATGGGGAATATTCACTCACGGTGTGTTGGTCAGGGTTCAAAAGAGCTTAACCAAGGAGAGGCTTATTCCATACTAGCAGGGCACTATTTAGGGGAGGAGATGTCACATCCCTGAAGGGCAGTTGCGTTTTCTATGAGGAAAAATGAAAATTGAATAAAGGATAATTTGCTTACTCAAAAGAAAATATTTATTTTATTTAAGAATATTAATCAGATCAGATCAGAATTATGATCTCAACCAGTGAGCTTGGTGTAGCGTTGGCGTCATTCTTTGACCTTTCCTGGTCTCAGACGTTGCTATTAATGTGCAGCGTCGTGGGAACAGTGGTATGAGATATGTGGCAATGACGAGGCATGGCAGTCAGGTTTGGGGATGGGCTTCTGCAGGCCTGTCCCTAGTATGGTCAGTAACGTTGCTCTTACTGCCCAATATGTTCATTGCATATTGGCGCGAACCCACCCGTTACACTGTGGCTGCATATATCTCACTTTCAAGCAAGGATCCGCCCCCTTGTCTCTGCTTTAGTGATGAACACTTCCGCCAGTAACCCTGAAGTAGTCAACCCAGTAGTTTAATCCCCTGCAGCAAGACCTGCACTGTCTAAGGTTGTTTCTGTTTGGTTCATAACTGGGTTTCTTTTCACGCTCATCCTACATCAATGATTCATTGTTACCCAATTTTCAGCTCCATACAACGTTTTACAAGTGGCAATGCCACTGCATTATGGCTTGCTTTTTGGGTGCTCATGTATACCGACTGGCAGGTCAGTCTAAACTTCTTCTGCCATTTTCCTGACAGTTCCGCTTCAGCCAGATCATTTTGGCATATAGTGATGGGGTGATTCCTGTCCAATACCAGTGAATGAGGTGGAGGACCAGATCCCTCCCCACCAAGAATTATTAGTATAAAGGGATTCCTCTATGAGCTGCAAGCACTTTGAGCATATCTTCTAGGCATCAGGACTTAATAGGAACTGATCTTGAAATATATGTCCCTGAAGGGCTATACAAGGAAATTGTGGGACCCTACCAGCAATCGCAGCTTGAACCCCATTTAGCTCTGTGTCTACTGCTACCAGGAAATGGGGAAGTGAAGGTATTGCTAGTAAACCTATATAAGGAGTCAATGACAATTTAAAAGCACCAAGTGGTGGCTTATTTACATCTGGCCCCTATTGATGAGGTTCACCATATTTGTAAATTTGGATTGTGGAAGGACATCGGCCTACCAGTAAATTATTATTTAGTGTAATGGCCGTGGATCCAAGGAAAGCTCTAACCAGATTGTTGGAGGAACATAAAGATATGGTGATGGCTTTATTTAAAAATATACCAATATATTTTTGCATCTGATGACCACGATTTGGGGTGTGACCAGGGGGTGATGCATTGGGTAGACACGGGAGATCACCCTCCCATTCATTCATGGCCTATTTAGCGCTCAAAAGCAGTGGAAGAGGTTGTCTCCAATAAGGCAGATAAATTGATTAAACAAGGGATGATAGAGCCATCTAAGAGTCTTTGGGCATTGCCAGTGCTTATTGTTAAAAAGAGATGGCACAAACCAGGTGGTCATTGACTATTGAAAGCTCAATAGCGTTACAAAATTTTCATATCCACTTCTGCAGATTGATGATGTGTTAGATCAACTTGGAGGGGCTAATTATTTTTCTGCCATGGATTTAATATTGGGGTATTGGCAGATTGAATTGCTAGTGGTGGAATTTGAGAAATGTGCTATAATTACTTTGAAGGGTTTATTCCAGCCTACATGTATGATACAGGGTTTATGCAACGCCTCAGCTACGTTTCAGCGTGCTATGGATATGACCTTGGGTGACTTGAAGCTGTCCTGCATTTTAGTTTACCTTGATGATATCAACATGTTCTTTTCAAATGTTTATAGAGCATCTTGACCACCTGGAACAAGTTTTTCTCCGACTCGCTGATGCTAATTCAAGATCAAGCCTTGAAAGTGTCATTTTTTCAAAGAGCAACTGGAATACCTTGGGTTCGTGGTAGACCCAAAAGGGCTTAAACTGCAGCTGATAAAGGTGGAAACTAGAAGCAAGATGACCTGGACAGGTATTAACGATATATCTAAGTCTTCTAGGGGATGGTCTGCTACTACCAGCAGTTCATTGTTAACTTCATTTGTAATGGGGCACCTCTCTTTGAGTTGTTGAAGAAAAATGCAATTTTTGATTGGATGGAACAATGCCAAAACGCTTTTGATGTCTTACAAACTGCATTGGCGTGAGCACCCATTTTGCAATACCCCAACTTCAAAAAACAATTCATAGTACAAATGGATGCATTACTTTCTGTCATAGGGGCAGTATTATCTCAGAAGGATGATGACAGCGTAGATCACCCTGTCACGTTTTATAGCTGAAGCTTAAACTGTCATGAATGAAATTGCAACGTGACTGAGTGTGAGTGCTTAGCAGTGATATATGTATATAAACAGTTCTGTGTATACCTTTCCTGGGGTAAAATTATAAGTGGTAACGGATCATGCATCCTTGCGCTGGCTGCAAAACTTTTTTGAACCTGAAGGACAGCTTGTGCAATGGGCTTCGAAGCTCCAAGCATATTATTTCAATATTGTTCAACGGCCAAGAGCAAAATATTAAAATGCAGACTGTCTTTCACTGCTACCAACGGTCACTATTACAACAGATTTGACTGACATTATGTATGAGAAGATGGTCGTGGGAAAATACCATGATGAGCCGCCATAAGTGATCAAAGTGCTAGATGATATTAAACAGGATATTTTCTTATGAAATAGGGAACTATATAAGCGCATTGGGGAATTGATGCTGAGTTTCCCTAAACCCTCTGCTAGACATGCAGTTATTATGAATGTGTATTGGGCGTTAGTCATGGTGGGTTATAGAAACGTTGGTGTTTTTGTGACCCCACTTCTATTGGGAGAGCATGAATTATGACGTGCTGGAGACGGTTAGATCTTGTCATCAGTGCCAAGTAGAGAAACCTTTCCAAAAAGAAGACCACATACAAACTAGTTAAGCCCAGGTTTGCCTGGCATACCATTTCTCTTGATGTGGTGGGGCCATTGCCAACTAGCGCAAACTAATCTAAGTACATAATTGTAGCAATTGATCATCAGATGAGATGAGTGGAAGCCAGTGTGATTATTGATTTAGAGCGGTCAATACCGCCAAGTTTTTTTATCTAGTGTGTCATAAAGTGACATGGCTATCTATAGTTCATCTTAACGGACAACGGAACCAATTTCACATTGCATATCCTGCCCAAGTTGAACAGACTGATGGCAATCTGTGTGGTCTTGACTAACCCTTCTATCCAGAATCCAATGGAATGGTGGAATGGGGCAACAGAACATTGGTAAATATACTCCGCAAGCTTTTGAAATATCAACCCTCTGAATGGAGTACCCTCCTACCCACAGCTGCCTTTGCATATATCAGCTACCATTTGGCCAATGGCAAGAGTTTTTTCCAACTGCTCTATGGTAGACATCTGGCCCTGCCTGCCCTGCTTTACTCGTGTGTAGAGGACATTGGTGGTGTGGAACTGCAGCGGTATTTGGCAAATCTAACAGAAACGCTGATCAAGTTACAAATGGAGGCCTATTCACCAGTTTGGCTAAGAAGATTTGTGATCAGGCAGCTGACAAGAGTAGATGGGGCAGACTCCCGCAGTTTAGTGTAGGAGATCATGTTTTATTTTATGACCAACATGTATTTGGATGGAAGAACAAGCTTTCTAACATTTGGATTGGTCCATTTGAAATAATTGAGAAAACTGATAAAAATGGCTACACCATGAAAAACCTGTGGGTGGTCAGATTATCAACCAATTTCATAAAAAGTTCCTTTGAGTATACAAGCAATAGGTGCTTATTGTCCAGTCAAAGGGGAGTAATGTCAAGAAAATGATATGACTGGATGAAAAGTAATACATTTCTTTGGATCAAATTAAAGTTGAGGTGAGTCTTGAGTGGAGCAGAAAATATATTGATGTGAAGCAAATTGATTGTAGTCTTGATAGTTCAGAAATCAAGGAATTTCGCCAAAACCTCAAGATAAACAAAAACTCTTAAAATGGAACAAATAGGAGATTACTAAGTAGAGGGTGAAATTGACCTGGAATACTGTGATAAGAGTTGAGCAGAAAAATAAGGAAAAGTTTCTTAGTAGTCCACAAATAATTTCTGCGTTTTATTATTAGAATAAAAGTGTCAATTTGGCAATTGCTCCTTATCTTATATATTGATTTTAATTGAGGATTGGCGATCTGCATATCAGCCATTTCGTTGCTCAGTGTCTAATACCCTGTGCAAACCAACTCAGCGGATTAACCCATATTACCAAAAAGTTAACACTCCCTAAGGGTAATCTTTCTATTTTCAAAATCTCACATGTCAGTTAAAGCTAATTTGAGCAAAAATCATCTCTGACCTTCCAACTTGTTAGGTATTGCATTGAGGCTGTCATCAATAGAATCAGGTTATATACCCATTTTGATTTAATTTAAATTGCTCCTACCATCCCTACCCATGAGCCTTCCCAGCCCAATCTACTAAACAGCCCATCTGCCTGTTGAGTTGAGATGGAGTTGTCAAAAACAAGAAAAAATTGATATCAAATCTGAGCAAATTTTGGAATGATCCAGACTGGCAAATTTGACCATCAACGTTAGTTGATTATTAGTTAGTGTGTCAATACTCAGATTGTGATGCATTAGGGTTTGATTGACCTTAATGCACCCCCAATTTATTCCTAGAGTAGCTTATAAGGCAACCAGCTCTAATAGGTCATGCTGTTGGATTATTTTATTCCCATTTAGCTTAAATAAAATCCCAAAAAAATCTAAAGTTTCCTTAATTTAAAATTTAGTCCTGAGATCAAATATTAGCCATGGTTTCCAGTTCCTTGAAGGCTTGGCCTAAAGTAGCATCTTTTCCCCCTCAGTTAGCCAACATCTTTTGGATAGCTGTACCTTTGATATTCTGGGTGTTGTTTTGTATGGTTACTCACCTTGAATGGCTGCTCAGTCTTATTTTATAAGCACAATTCCATGAATGTTAGCATAAATCATTTATTTCAATAAGTCAAATCTTGTATAGCATAATTAACTATACCTTTTTTTATTTAAATATTTATCAGCAGTAGAAACCACCCCAAATAGCAACTGCCTTATCTTCCTTACTTTTCTAAAACTTTATATCATTGTTTAATTTTTAAAACTAAATAATGATGAAGAGAGAAGAGAGGAAACAATGTTTTGTCACAACCAGAATGATTTGGAATCTGTCATGGCATGTAAACCTCATCTAAGCTTGTGGTTACAGGTGTGCATAACTGCACCCAGTGACTAACTTTACCCTGGTCTCAGCCTTTAGTTAGCCCATTTACTTCTGGATATATAATCCTTTAACACTAGTGGGCCTTGTGGATGAAATTTTACTCAACCTATATAATATATTTTATTTTAGTCTGATGATAAGGTAAAATTAAAACCAGAATTATTAGACCTTTATAACAACCCTAGAAAGTAATCTGTATAAATAGTTTTTTATGACATAGATCTCAAATAGGTTTTTAATCTTGAAAAATCTTAATACTACATGTAAACTGATATATGTCAATCAGTTTCTAGAAATTCTTTATAGGGTATAGATTTATTATACTTATTAGTAATTAGAGGTCCTTCTTGGTGAAGGGGTTAGCATATTAGTTTAACATCAGCTAAGTTAATTTAGTAAGCTCAGAATTCTTATTAATGTATTGACTAAAGGAATATGATTAATTTATAGTAACTTTGGAATTCAACCCCTTTTTCTATTTGAGGTGGGCTGACCTGGGGATGATACCGCACCAATTAGGGAAGGGAAGAAAATGGGAAAGGAGGATAAAACCTGGAAAACATCCATGCGCGGCATATGATAGGCCAGGAACTCCATAGACCGCCTTTGCTATTTGCTATCTTGGTTTGGGGCATTGGTGCGCAAAACCAACACAGTCAAAATCATCCCCTACTAAAGTTCATTACTGGGATCAAACTCAGGAGGCAGGGAAGTTAACCCCTTTATATTTAGATTTATCAAAGGGTAAGTTATCTGATATAAAGAGTTTTATATGCCAGTGAATCTTTAGATGAGCTCTATTTACTATCTATATAGCTTTTAAAAGACACACCATCTGTTCATATTGATGGATCCCTAAAACTTTGATCTAAAAGTAATTGAGGTGGGTCAACCTTGGGACAAATATACCACACCAAGATTTTTTATAGCCAGTACAGGTTTCAAACATGTGTTGAATAAAACCTGCACTAGAGTGGAAGCAGGAATTACCCTGCCAGGCTAACCACCCTTCTAAAACTTTGATCTAATCATCTTTGGATATGATGCCAGTTTGACCAATGGTTTATTATGCTACCTACAGCCCAGGTTTATTTTTGGCAAACTGGATTCTGCAGGTCTGATAAGAATTTATCTGGATTAAGAAAAGCCAGAATAAACCTGGATCAAAAAAAATTGGAAAAAAAAGAACCTCCTTTAAAAAAAGCTCTAAAAAGGATGAGACAATCGAGAAATTATGCCTCCTCAATAAAACCCTTTTTGAAGTTGCCGCCATATTTTAACTGACTTATAATAGGCATTTATAATATATATACTCAGCACTGTATATTTTAAGTTGCTTATAGTTTACATTTGGACCCAATACAGACATAAGATATATATTTTATCTGTGAGCAAAATCTTATAAGTCAGGTTGGAAGATGGTACCAACTTTAAAAAGGGTTTTATTGAGGAGGCATAATTTCTCAATTATCTCATAATTTTTAGAGCTTTTTTTAAAGGAGGTTCCTTTTTCCCCCAAAAAATTTTTTTGAGAAGGTTCTTTTTTCCCAAAAAAACTTTACCCCCAATTCTTCCCTCCCCAAAAAAATTAATGCATTTTTAAAAGTGTCTCTTTTTCCTACTTTTATTAAATATTACTATCTCTAAATATCCTTTTTGACCCCTTACTATTTTCTCTATAAAATTAAACCTCATTGGATATATATTATATATATTATCTTATAAACAAATATACTAATAATTAATTATATTTAATTAAGTTGATTTTATTGGTCAACTTATACTAAAATTACTGATCACCATCTACAATACTTCATTTTATTAAAATTAGATGATTTTATTAGTCAACATATGCTGAATTTACTGATAGCCATCTACAGTAATTCATTTTATCAGATTTGGTTGCTTTTATTAACAATCTATGTAAATTTATTGATCGCTATCTAAAATAATTCATTTTATCAAATTTAGATGAGTTTATTGGTCAAATTATGCAAAAATGATAGCCATTTATAATGATTTAAGCTCGTCCCGCTATGAGCTCATACTGACTGAATTTTGAACATACCCCCAGCCATAGGACATATCAAATGTGCAACGAAGCTATCGCTTCACCGATGCCGGAATTAAATTTATCCGGAGCTGTATAGTCCCACAAGTATCCATCGCTTCCGAGCCCATTTTGCTATAATTACTAAATTAATGGGCAGATACTTGACCAATACTTACATAAGTACAATGGGACCTACATTGGAGTATCCTCTATTTTTGTAGAAGATGATCATCCAAATTGGTTCAGTATTTTCAGAGTTATGCGCGAACAAACAGAAAAAAAGAAAAAAAACATACATACAGGTCGAATTGATAACCTCCTTTTTCAAAGTCGGTTAAAAACGAAAATGATAAGCCTGCTTCGATGGAACCGATAGAAACGAGGGCAGCTTGAGAAAGATTGAGAAAACCAGCTGGTCTAGTAAAGCACAGGTTGGAGGGCGAGTAAACCATCTTGAGTACATAAACCTAGACTACCCCTTCAAGTCGAAAGGTTTGAACGTGATATGGCCGAAATAATACCTAAACCAACTTCAAAGATGGAAGGGGGCATTGATTTTGATTTTAAAACTACTTCCCATTCAGATGTCAATCTGGAGAAGACGAACCAATTTAAAGAATTATCGGGAGGTGAATCGAAACTGGAGAATCTGGTTCCGGGCGGTACGGGGGCTGAACTGACGCCGTTGAAACGCCCCCGTAGCGGGGAAGATGATTTAGCTTTCGGAACGCCCAAAGCTGAGGCTAACCCCCAGATCTCGGCGACTTTTTGTTCAGCTACCGGGGAGGCGGCCGGCCCTACCATCCGCCTTCCAACCCATATCACTCCATCCCAGCTAAATATACTGCTCAACCAGCTGTTGGGGAATGTAATTCGCCTTTGATTTATTTTTGGTGTTGGGTATGCTTTGTAGATCAAGGCTACAGCTTCGTTGGGGTCTAATTGCTTTCTTGTTTTAACCAGTTAAAGGGTTCGGCGCGACGTCTGGTTTCTTTGGTTATAAACTGTTTAAGTTTTTTGGCGGGTATCAGTTTAGTTTGTATTCGATAGGCTCCCCTTTTTTAAGTGGGTTGACGAGATGTAATTGGTTTGTTCCTTCATAGTTGTTTTTCTATTTAAAGCGGGTTGCCTTTAGTTTACATAACCGGAGCGTTTAAGGGTGTAGGGTATCCTCATTTACGTTACAAAACTTAGGAGGAGAAACTCCCGTATAGCTTTCAGGTTGGGGAGGCCGAGATCCTTCAATCGTTGGCCGCGGATGTCTTGGCCAAAGGGCACCAATCGACCGAGGATTCGCTCACCATCGTCTACCACCCCCAAGCCGTATTCCGGGTGCGTGCCGTTACTCGGTGCTCGTCCACCCTAGCTGGTAAACCAGTTGGGGTTTGGTTGGGTTGTTTATGGGGTTTTGATGCTATGGGATTTATCCCAGTTTACAGAACTTGGCAGTAGTTGGTGGAAGGATTAATTTGTAGATTTCTTAACTGGGTATTTCAGGGCATACGGAGGCTATACTGGTGGTTCGGTTTTCACCCGATGGGCGGCACCTTGCCACGGGCTCTGGCGACACGACGGTTAGGATCTGGGATCTGCTGACGGAGATGCCCCGATTCACTTGCGTGGGGCATACCCACTGGGTACTGAATCTTGAATGGTCGGGGGATGCGCGGTTTGTCGCTTCGGGGTCCATGGATAATACGGTAGAATCACGCCTTGCCGATTAATCCAAGCAGGTGCGTGTCTGGGAGCCTTCGACCGGCAAATGCGTGTTTGGGCCTCTGAAGGGGCATCGCAAGTGGATCACTTCTTTGGCTTGGGAGCCCATTCATATGTAATCAATTAATTGGGTTGATCTAACAGGTAGAAATGCGGCCCACCCTCGGTTGGCTACTGCGTCCAAGGACGGAACTGTTAGAGTGTGGGACCCCAAGATGAAGGTTACAAGATTCACCTTGGCGGGCCACACTTCAGCTGTGACGTGCGTCCGTTGGGGCGGAGGTGGAGCCGCCAATCTCAGCCTAGGAGTCATCTACACCGCATCCCAAGACCGAACCGTTAAGCTATGGGACCCTACTACGGTAAGGGTAGCGAAGCCGAGCTCTAAAGTTAGGGATCGCTCATCATGACGCTTAACGGCCATGGCCACTGGGTCAATTCCATCGCCCTCTCCACTGACTACGCCCTCCGCACCGGGCCATTTGACCACACCTGCCCCAAGCTAGAGACTTTCGACGATGGTGAGTCGCAATGAGTTCTCTGACGCTCCCAGTCCAGGCTGAGGCCCTCAAGCGGTATCGCCTGGCTCTAAACTCGAGCGGTGGTGATGGGGCGGAGCGCGTGATTACTGGATCCGATGACTTTACCTTGTTCTTGTGGAAGCCCTTCCAATCCAATAAGCCGCTCGAGCGCCTGACAGGTAACCCCCGCACTGCTGCTCAACTTGCAAAGGCCACCAGAAGCTGGTCAACCACGTCATGTTTTCCCCCGACGGGCGGTATGTCGCTAGTGCGTCCTTCGACCACTCAGTGAAGCTTTGGGACGGGGTCACTGGAAAGTAAGTCACCTCCCTTCTAACCACGAGATTCATCCGCAATCTGCGCGGCCACGTCGGCTCGGTTTATCAGGTGGCGTGGGCGGGCGACGGCCGGATGCTCGTGTCGGCCTCCAAGGACTCCACTTGCAAGGTGTGGGACCCTCGCACCGGGAAAATCAAGGTGAACCTCCCCGGCCACCTCGACGAGGTTTACGCCCTCGATTGGTCCCCCGCAGGGGATAAGGTTGGTTCCGGTGGCAAGGATCGGACCCTCAAACTGTAACCATTCCCTCCTTCTACTCTAATCGCTTTAGATGGCGCTACTGAGGTTCACTTAGTCCCACTTAAGCTTGCTCCAAATAGAGATATAGATTAGCTTACGCTGAGGTTAGCTGGGGCCGCAATTTATCTGCTGCGGCGTACTGAGATTAAACTGGAGTTGTTTTGATTTTTACCCCCTCACAGGCTAATTTCATTGGGTGTAATTTTTATTTTAAAATCAATCTATAAGAATATTTTTGAACCTTGCTCCATCCAACAAGTTGTGTTTCGACCTTGACTCTACGTTCATACAGCCTTTTTTGATCTGATGAAATTTTTATTTTAATATTAGCACATATGGATTATTTTTTAAACCCTGTTCTACCCAACAATCTAGCCTACGCCGTTCCTAGGGCGGATTGGATGCAAGTGGACAATCTAATCTTCCAATTGACAAGTCTTTAACGCACGCTTCCCAGCCGCGCTTTGGTTTATTCTGCTTCCCATGGTACGAATTACTAGTCAATTCCATCCAAATCCAACCCCCTTAAAATCCTTAAAGTTACCGAGGATTATGGATCGGCCAGACTACCAACCTATGGCCCATTTATCATAAGGTTGACCTGATTTAAAGCTTTTTTGTAATCAAGGCAAGTTTCATTGTGAATGATTATCGGCGAGTAATATAAGGTACATAATTTGATTTCTAAACTCGTAGCAGTGCTTGCAGATCAAAAGTGACTTTTATTACCAAAGAGAGATGGTACTGCAAATACCAGACCAAATGTAGCTATTCTATATATTAAATCTGGGAACTGGTGCTACTCAACTGAGCACCAATTGTTAAATCTGAGATTTGTTTCCTCCTTTTGGGTAGTAACTCGCTTTAGTTCCTTTGTATAACTTCGCAGGTTCCTTGTATGCGCGTTGTTTAACTTGTTGATAATAAATTATATGGGGCGGTGACAGTATGAAGACTACTACTCTAGTTGAGCTTTTGATAGCCAAGATAGTAATTAGGTCCAACGCCAGTCTGGCACTTGTCCTAATCTTGATAAGTATTCTGGAAAATCTGTAGGGACTTCTTCCTTCTTTGGTAGATCTTAACCCTACTTGGTTCAGAGGTTCTTCCCATCACTTCTGTAGAACTTAACCTAGGATTAGGTTCAGTGGTTCTTCTCATCACAGAGTCCGCAGAGATCACAATAATATACCAAGGATCCTCTTGTCCGTCCAACTCTAATCATAAGAGCAAACAGTTTAAATTATAAAACTTTATTAGTAAATATCTTATCTGAATTTGATCTAAGTAAGTCTGCTTTATTATGAAAAACCCAAAGGTATTTTATAGGGAATTTAGTACCCAACTCTTCAGTTGGTACCCCAATTAGGAATGCCAGCTGTCACCAATGAATCAACCCTCCAGGGTTATGCAAAACAATGTTCTTCATTAGATTAATTGGGTTCTTTCTCCTACTCAAATTGTGACCTCTTATGAGTTGACATGAAGAATATATCCCAACGTCTTTGCTCAACTCTCATTGAATTACCCTCATTTTGTAACAACCTGCTTAGGCTGAAACTCTTACCCTTAAACAGCAGGTTAAGATCCAGAAAAGGTTAACTTGAAAGTTGCTGTACCACAGGTGGCATTACTTACCAGAAACTCATAAACCCCCTAGTCAATTGACAACTAAACCCTGATTGACTCCTACAAAATCAATTAAGTTATCTGTAATAAAATTGATTTTTTAAATATTGTTTATTGTTGGGGATCATCCCTGATGAAACACTCATTGATCCGAGGACTGTAACCCAGTAGATTAATAATATCACTGAGAATATTTCTTCAACAATAGTTAAATATATACAAAGTGATAACTCCCACATCCAATAGCGAGATGAATCCCCCAGTGAACAAGCAGATGAATGATAATTGATGAAGTTGGGTAATGTGGACAAAAATCCCAATACTTTCCCCCCACTTGACCAGATTATCCAGCGATAAAAATTTTCTGGGGGCATACGCTGCATGGATTCTGACTGAGTTCACCAGCATGGTTTAAATATGGAGTTCTCTTGGTCTATCTACATTCCTTATTCAATAAATTCTCTGGGTATTCCTTATTTTTAGCATATTTCTGTTCCACATCCTCCTCTTGCTGCTGCCTCCACAGAGCATGGTTCCCACAGCCACATGCTGCTCCATCCTAAATTTGGGTGTTATTACCAATAAAAGGTCTGGAAAGCCTTATTCCCCCAGGTCAGTGTAACGGATGAGATCATCTTATTTGTTACATTCCAACTTGGATTTAGATTTTCTGAATCTGAGTCAGATCACTTTAAAACATTTTTAGTTTGGTCATTTTGGACATTGGGTTGTGCCTTGCCCAAGCTGTTAATTAGGCTTGTGCAAGCCTAATTGATAGCTCAGGTGAGGTCCCCAAAGCGCTGCCCTTATAAGATGCACGTGCTCATTTCTGAAGCTCACTTCAGAAATTCTATGAGGACCCTAGCATTCCCTTCCTGGGGAGCATTGTCAGTTGCTCCCCAGATGAGCTCTGGTCAGCGGGTGCCTTGGTTTTTATGATCCAGAATAAAAATTAGGATGTTTTGGGGTTTTTGTACCTCACATACCTGTGGTCTTTTTCAGGTGTTTCTGTTTTAAGAGCTTTCATGTGGTTGGGTTGGACCAACCACACAGAGGACTTACATAGCCCACCAATGAGAGGTGAATGTTTGGCTGCTTGTTGGTGCCCCAAACCTCTCCCTACTTGGTTAGGCTGTTTTGGTTGCTTGTCAGTGCACTAAAACAATATGTAAAACTATACGGCAGATGGAACTGAGGTGTTTCCATTTGTTACATTATTTCTGAAGTCAACTTTTTCACTTTGCTGCCAATCCCCAGTTTGAACTGACCTCAGTGGCCACTTGGTCCCAGTTGTCAAGGAACCAGCACCGGTGGGAGCCAGTGACTGATGGCCAACCCAGGACTTGAAGTGACCATTGGTTCAATTTCCCAGTGGGGCCTCCCACTCACCAGGTGTTAGGAGAGTGTCTATAACTCTCCAGTTCCCAGCATGGTGGGACTCAGTGCACAAGCCCAATGCCAGGGAACTAGCCATTAGAATAAAATTAATTATTGCCCAGAAGAGGGTGCTGGAGCAATAATAATGTAAGCAAAGAAATGTTAGAATTAACCTGCCAAAAGTGTTGCAGTGCACACGGAGAGAAGGGGTAAATGACCCAGGTTGGAGGGTACCTGGGTGGACCAATGGTGCGCGAGATGAGAATCAGATTGTGTTTAGAATGGCAAGGTTAACGGAGCGCAAGACCTCCTCAAAGAGGTTTTTGCACAGGGTTATTAAAAAAAGCATAAACTAAAATGGTATAATGGGGACAAGGTTATTTGAGAAGTTGACCAACAAGGAATGTTGGTTGGGGAAAACATATCTAAGCTCGAGCAGGGAAATAGGGGTTATGCCGCAGTGGGCCCAAGCACTGACTCACCAATAGGGCAACACTTCTGTCTGAGTTGGTTGAATAGGCTGAAACTGACTTCACTTGAGTGATCAATTGAAGTTGGATTCAACCTGAGCGTGTTATTTTGAAAATGAACAGGTTTCAAAACCCCGCTCCTTGACAAACTGAATTGAACTTTCTGTGTTCATTTGGTAAATCATTCATTTTAATGCCTGGCTCAACGTCAGGGGCTGGGCGTTTGGCACACCACTAGTCACAACCTAGGCATATTTTACCTGAACCCAGCGTTGGTCTAGGGTGTGCCTCAGGTCAGGAAGGGCCTGCAGCTACACCCTCTGGGCCTCCTGACGCCCAGCCTTATCTTTGGGGTTGGTCCCCACTATTATGTCATGTGCATATGACACCAGGGATCAGTAGCATTGAGGGGGTCCTGTCCCAGCAAGGCTCCCTCACCCCTTGGATGGCCCGTCCAGAAAGGGGTCAGACGTCCAGCTGCACTGGACCGTGTGCCCCTCTTGTACTTCCTTGGTGAAAGTGCCTTCCCAGTCGGGATGGGAAGACCATTGCCAACAGGGGCCTGGGAGGGGGGTGCAACACAGCTAGCTGGGCATACCTCCTCATTATGGGTGGGCTGATTCCGGCAGTTCAGTGGCAATTTGATCCCACCATCTGTGTTTCTTTGAGGGGCTCAGAGTTTATCTGAGCTAATTTTACAGGGGCTCTAGGTAACTTGCCCTCAGGAAGCCCTCATTGTGGCAGCCTTCCACCAAGGGGCCCCTCTTTGGGGAGGGGTTTTCCTCTAAGTGGGGGTGATGTAACAGATAAGATCATCTCATTTGTTACATTCCAACTTGGATTTGAATTTTCTGAATCTGAGTCAGATCGCTTTAAAACATTTTTAGTTTGGTCATTTTGGACATCAGGTTGTGCCTTGCCTGAGCTGTTAATTAGGCTTGTGCAAGCCTAATTGATAGCTCAGGTGAGGTCCCAGAAGCGCTGCCCTTATAAGACGCGCGTGCCCATTTCCAAAGCTCACTTCAGAAATTCTATGAGGACCCTAGCATTCCCTTCCTGGGGAGCATTTTTGGTTGCTCCCCAGATGAGCTCTGGTCAGCGGGCGCCTTGGTTTTTATGATCCAGAATAAAAATTAGGATGTTTTGGGGTTTTCATACCTCACATACCTGTGGTCTTTTTCAGGTGTTTCTGTTTTAAGAGCTTTCACGTGGTGGGTTGACCAACCACACAGAGGACTTACATAGACCACCAATGAGAGGTAAATGTTTGGCTGCTTGTTGGTGCCCCAAACCTCTCCCTACTCAGTTAGGCTGTTTTGGTTGCTTGTCAGTGCACTAAAACAATATGTAAAACTATACAGTGGACAGAACTAGGGTTTTTCCATTTGTTACAGTCAGGGTTATATGACACCTCATCATTTAAGGAATCTTCTCAGATAGCTTCTCCAATTCCTTGTTCATTGTATTCCCCAATCTGAGCTTCATTTCTTTTAGGATTACTCTCTGTAAATCCAGTTTCAACCTGTCCTGATTCTACTGATATGGTTGCCTTTCAGCACCTTGGAACTACTTGCGGCAGACCCACTTTCAACCTGAGTTGGGCCTACCAATAACATAAGGGTACATCATCAGATGCTTTTTGTTGTTAAAAAAAATCAATTAGTAATATTTTTTGAATTTATACGTTTATATTTTTTATATTATATTTTATTTGTATTTTTCTCTTATATTGTTTTTCTCTTCTTTTTTGCAATGGTTTGAGATTTTTCCCATATTCTCAGCTGACTATATTACCAGGGGCCGCTAGGGGATAATTCCCTATAGCAAAGTGAATTGGATATCAATTGACCATTTTTTGTGGTAAAAATATTTGGTGGATTCTAGGTAATTTTCCTGGGTCAGATTCGTTGAGGATTGATCTGGGCGAATGTTTAAGATAGCATCAGGCAGAGTTGCCAACAAAATAGGGACATCTGATAGTTATTCAATGATTAACTATCAGGGGTACCAATTGGGATCAGTCAGGTTTCATCACTGACCAATTAAGAATTTAAGGAGCAAGTTGTGAGGCGAGTGATTCTTCCTGCAAATAGCAAATTAATCAGTTAGTTTGTGGCCTGCCATAATGGGTAACAAGTTCCATTACCTAAGCAGGTCGCTTGCCAAATATAGTTGGTTTACGTGGTTTAAGAGTAAAACGTTAGGGACACGTTTTCCAACTCTTTTCATTTTAGGTCTCAAGGATGTCTAATGATGGAATTCTAGCCATAATTAGGGAAGACCATCACTGATGAGATGACAATGGGTAATTCAATGGCAACGGCTGCCATTTCATCAATGAGGTGCCAACTGAGGGTTGGACACTGAATTCCCACTATAAATCCCCCTAAGAATTCACTTAAAACATACACTTTACAGGACACTTTACCATTTTATTCTTCTCCAAGGAAATTATTGCTGTGTGCTTTAATTGGGAGACTCTTAAGGATAAAGAGTAAGGATCTGAGCGTGGATCCAGAGAAGAAGAAGCTGAGTTGAACTGGGGATTGCTGCCAACTGTGTGTCACTAGTGAGAATCCATAAACGAGGAGCTGAGCATGGATAAAGTTAGGCGGTATAAGGGAACGGATCCCTATTGAGGACATATTAAGTATTTTGAGGGGAAATACTGGTCAAGAGTTGGACCCAATACTAGTGCTTTATTCAACTACAGATAATAGTCTTCATACCTACTATCAATTGACTATATATTATTATCTGACAACATGGATAATTGCACAACACTGAACCTGTGCAGTTAATTAATCTAGGGGTTATCAGCTGTAAATAATTAATGAAACCCATAAATTTTACCAATTGGTGCTTACTACAGGGGTGTAGTTGAGTAGAAATACGGAGTTAAATGTAACTTTAAGGATAATTTGTTGACCATATTAGGTCAGACGTTACCATTGGTTTATCATAAAGATGGGGAAGCTCCACTGAGTAGGAGAAAAAACCTCATCAACCTGGTCTACAATGATGGCATTGTCCTGATTCAATACCAACTAGTTGGCTGAAAACAATGAGAAATTCCGATGGAAATTCTAGAAAATTGGAATAACACTGAGGATCAATAATGGGAGAACCATACTGCTGGGATCACAGATAATAGTTGACACAGGGTTGACATTGGAGATACCAGAGCTGCTGTATGGGGAAGTCAGAAGCCCCTGGAAGAAGTCCATAGTAGAGCCTTGGGTGGCTCCTGGAATAATCATGCCAGGACATGGTGAAATTTGAGTTCTCCTGGTGAATTTGAGTGAAAACCCAATAAAGATTGAGAAGAATCAAATCATCACGTTTGTTCACCTAATCCTGACGGCTGAATTGAGGAAATTCCACAAATTTGGGACCCTCGATGAAATGTGATTACTAACAGGGGTAGCTGAGAGTATATATCTATTGGTCCATCAAGAAAAACTCGCTGATCTGATGAATAGACATCAGGAGGAGGTGCTCAAATTATTTGACAAGTGTTGGGAAGCATTCACCTAGGATGACCACAATTTGAGTTGTGCAAGAGATGTAATCCTTAAGGTGATACTGGGGAAAATTTGCCGATAAGAATGAGACCAATTCAACATTTGAGGGCAGCTGAAGCGGTAGTAGAGGAAGAAATTAGCAAACTAGTGAAGCATGGGCTTCTAGTTCCATCGTCAAGTCCCTGGGTGAGCCCTATCCTTATCTTGAAAAAGAAGGGCAGCTCTAATTGGATGGTGATTGATTATTGGAAGCTGAATAGAATTATGAAGAAGGATTTGTACCCACTACCAAGAATTGATGATGCGCTAGATTAATTGGGAGAAGAGAAATATTTCTCTGTCATGGATCTGTTATCAACATAATAGAAAATCAATTTGCTAAGAGAAGACTAAGAGCAATGTGCAATTATTACCTCACAGGGGGCTATATCAACTGACGAGAATGCCCCAGGGTCTATGCAATGCGCCTGCAACGTTCCAGAGGGCCATGGATGCTATAATGAATGACTTGAAGTTGTCATGCGTCCTGGTGTACTTGGACGATATAAATGTGTTCAGTAGGACATTTACTGATCATTTACACTACTTGAAAGAAGTCTTCAAAAGAATGTCCACTGCTAACCTGAAGTTTAGGCTGAGGAAGTGCCACTTCTTCAATAAAGTTGGAATATATAGGATTTGTTATCAACTCTAGTGGACTGCAGCCGCAAGCATAGAAGATCAAAGCCATATAGTGAATGGCTGTACCAAAGAGTGTCCAAGATATCCAAACTGTTCTTTGGAATGGTTAGATATTATAGAAGATTCATTTGGGTTTTTTGCAAGGATCGCCAAGCCCCTCTTCTAATTACTGAAGGATCCAAAAAAAGGATTTGTTTGGGTTGAAGAGGCCCAGAGATCCTTGATGAATCACATCAGTATCTAACAGATTCTCCAATTTTAAGATAATAAATTTAATTGAGAACTTTAATAAGAACTGATGCTTCATTAAAAGTGATTGGCGCCATATTGAGCCAAGTAGATGAACTTGGGGATGAACATTCAGTGGCATTGTGAGCCAGACAATCTCAGCCGCTGAGAGGAATTATACCGTTGCTAAGAATGTATGCTTTGCAGTCATTTATGCCTGTAAACAGTTTTGGGTGTATATCCATGAAATGCACTTCAAAGTGGTGATAGACCAATCCTCATTGCATTGGCTACACAATTTATGAGAACCAGAAGGACGACTTGCCTGATGGGCACTCCAGTTACAGGCTTATGATTATGAAAAGTCCAGTGAGCTGGAGATTCTCATCAGAATGTGGATGGCTTATTGCAGTTATCAGGATTATGGGTTGATACCATGGATCCTTTGTGGTTGAGGGCCAGAGGTCCCAAAGTTTGAGGGTAATGGTTATTTACCTAGTTTGCTTCTATTGGTTGAGAAGTATTATTTAATCCAGATATTGAGTCTGGTGTGGCAAATTCCAATTAGCTATATTTTTTACTTAAAATTGAAAAAAGGGGAAAAAGTGTGAAGTTTATTACTCAATAACAGCTTTTTAAAGGTAATCTGAGAGGTTTATTGGGGGAAATCTAAGCTGCCCAAGCCTAGATTTAATAAGATAAAAAATCAGGGATTTAGTGCAATATCATTTACCTCAGTTGATCTGATTACGCTCATCTCATAGCTCAGGTTTGAAACCCAAATTTGGGTGGCTCTAAGGGAGCATAATTCTGTCATGTTGGTCGGGGTTGTTTGCTGATTTTTATCATAGTCAACTTTTGTCAGGGATTTTACCCAACAGAAGTTTGGGCTTTTAGATTGAATTAGGATTGATCACTGACTTTGATAGCTGTCAACTTTCATCAGGGATTATCCCTGACAGAAGTTTATGCTTTGTGATCAGTTCAGTTTTTTTCCATTAAAGATGTATCTGAATCCGCTGTTCAGGTAGGAATCCTAACAATACCCCCTCTAGATCTTGGCGCATGGGGGAAAACGGATGGAGAAAGTGACTATGTATGCAGTTTATGACTGTGCACTGACAACCTCTACAATTGAGTGTTCATTGCCCCATTTATATATATATAACTCAATAGGGCACTGACCAGTTGGTGCCCAGTTTGTGATTATGATCTTCAGGCCAGTGATGGTAAAATAGGATGAGGTCACCTGGTTGGAAGGTGTGTAGGGCTATGCTTATAATTAAATTGAGCAGTTTCTTTACTTGTCTTAGTGGACAGGTTTTCAGCTGCCAGAGCCTGAAGCCTTATGATTTCATTTGTAATACTTCACATAGAGACTTCAGGTGCTTGAGGAGAAGCTTGGTCAAGCATCTCCTGGACTTTGGAAGGCAGATGAGGATTTTTGCTATACAACGCTTGGAATAGCGACATCTTAGTAATTCAATGATAGCTAATCTGATAGGCCAGAATTGCACTAGGCAAATATTGGGGCCAATGAAGGGGGTCAGTCAGCCTTTTTCCAAAGGGTTGCAGTTAGAGTGCCATTTAATGGCTCTAACATTGTTGGGCCACCATGGGAGAAGCACTGGTGGCACATACATCTGATAGGGGTGCTTTGAAGTTCACTTTCGTGGGTAACCTCATGACTTGTTTTACTCCTAAATAAAAACTCTATAATAAAGAATTTTATTAGTAATAGGCGTAAAAGTATTTTTATTTAGAGTCATAAAGAACAATATATAATGATTGGAAATTAAAGTGGAATAAAGAGGGATCTTCTTGGTAGATTCATGGGGCCTGTAGGAAAGTCCCAATACTGGGATCAGTGAAAATCCAGCTTCACATGACTTAAGGAATGGGGATATAACGATTCCCCAAATTTGGAGTAATTTCTATAAAACCCCAAATTTGGTATACTGGCAGAAATTATAGAGTCAAACCCCATTCTCAAACTTATAAAGCCATTGGGCATTTGTGCCCCTCAAATAAAGGTGTTGAACATTCTCCTGGACAAGGCTTTCACCTAACCCAGGGAGAATCCCAACAACTATCCATTGGTTGCAGGATGGTAGGGGGTGGAGAATACCTGAGTGGTTCCCATCAGGTTGGCTAAATCTTTCACTAGCATCAAGCAGAATTTTGTCCAGTATCAGAAAGGATGACATTAGGGAACCCATGCTAGGTGATAATCCCATTATAAAAAAATGTGGCAGTGGTTTTTGCCAAAGCGGTGGGGAGTGATATGGCTTCAATCCACTTAGTTAGATGGTCTATGGCTAGTAGGAGGAACAGATGTCCATTGGAGGCTCAAGGAAGAGGTCCCACAACATCAATGATAGTAGTATGAAATGTTTCACAGGGTTGGACACTGGATTTTGAGAGCGGGGATTTGGTCTGGCTTGGCTTTTACATGCCAGACAGGGCTCCAACACATCCTGGAAAGAAACAAGCATTTCCTCTAATAACATTGAGTTTTAAGCCAATTTTAGGTTTTCTAAATTCCCCATGGCCAATATTGTTGATGTACCTCTAATATGACGTCAGTTCAAACTGATGGTCTTCTATAAGGCACCCTTTGTTTAAACATGCTTGCACAATTGCCCTTATTGACTTGAAGATTTGCCGATCTCTTCGCTAATTCCTGTTGGAGGGTCTGGGATTCATCCTTCCATAACTGTGGTGGGTTAGGAGGTCATAAAGTCAATCCTCTTCAGGGCCATTTATAGTTAGGATGGGAAGCCGAAGTGAGCAACCCACGTTTTGGTGGATTGGCCTTGGTCAGTGGATAATGGAAAAATCGTAATTTTGAAGTTTTACTTCCCACAAGGCTAATCTCCCATCAGGGTCCTTCATTTGTTGTAGCTAACGTAAGGAAGCATAATCTGTTATGATGGTAAAATGCTTCCTATATAAATAAGGTCAGAAATTCTTAATGTCTAGTAGGATCGCCAGGCATTCACATTCTGTAATGCTATAATTACATTCAGTTTTAGATAAGGTCTTGCTGTAGTAGGAAATGGGATGGTCCACTAAGTTCTCATAATGCTGAGATAGTATGTCTCCAATGGCAATATTGCTGGTATCAGTAAAGAGGAGGGAGGTTTAGCAAACTTCAAATGAATAAGTACTGGTGAGTGATAGAGAGACGTGTAGCATGTTGAAGGCCTACTGTTGCTCTTCTTTCCACTGAAAGGGTATTACTTTCTTCAGTAGATGCACCAGAGGCTTAAAGTGTCTTCAAAATGGGGGATAAATTGGCGATAATAGCTCACCATCTCTAAGAAAACGTGTACATCTCTTAGAGATTTAGGGAGAGTCATCTTAGCAATAGCCAAGACCTTATCATCCATCTGGGATATTCCAGATATGCTGACTCTATGACCCAAAAAGTCTATCTCACACTGGAAGAAAGAGTATTCTGACGGATTTAGTTTTAATAACAATTGCCATAACCGCTGAAAGTCTTGCCTGAGGTGATCTAGATGTTCAGTAAAGGTTCTTGAAAAAGCAGTAATATCATCAAGATAAACTAGTATGCAGGAGCGTTTTAAATCGCTTAGTAGTCCGTCCATAACGTGTTGGAAGGTAGCAGGGGCGTTACATAACCACTGAGGCATTTGAGTAGGGTAGAATAGTCCTTCACTTGTGATGAGAGCGCATTTTGCCCAATCTTTGGGTGACAAATCTACTTGCTAGTATCCACTGGCAAGATTCATAGCGGAGAAATAATGGGACCATGACATTAAGTGTAAAGAATCATCTATATGTGGCAGGGGATAGCTATCTTTGCGAGTGATTGTAGAGGCGTGATAATTCATAACAACCTGATGACCCCCATCCTTTTTTCCAAATTATTAAGAGTGGGAAGCCCATACACTTTTGGCAGACACAAGTAACCTGGCCTCCAAAAGTTGCTGCAAATCTAAGGCCACTTGAGCTTCCTCTACTTTGGATTTTTGATATGGTTGGGATTTAAATGGAGGGTTATCCTCAGTTCAATTTGATGTATTACCCCAGACATTTTCTCATAGTTACTTGGCCCCAAGGAAAAAATATCAGCTTATTCCTTAAGGAGGAGTTTGACATCTTGGCGTTTGTTCGTGGTAAGATTATCTCCAATTCTACTGTCAAGCAAAACTATGTTAAGTGGGGGATCAAATCCTATTCCCTGTAATGAGCCAGAACAAATTACATTGGCAATACTCTTTATAGGACATAGTTTTACATAAATGATAGGGGCATGCTGAGGGATTTGTAGAGGTTTAGCGGTTAAATTTCCTAATAGAATAGAGATAGACTTCCCATAGGCTGGATCCAAAATCCCTGGGCAGATCAACGATTCCTTGATGGAAGGGTTTGGGTTTCCACTAAGCTCCAAAATTTGATCAGGAGGGGTAAGAATCCGAATCCCCATATCCACAATAACTTGTGAGCCCAAGGGTATTGTAATATAATGAGGGGTATATATAGGGATCCCCTCTTTGGTGTCCAAAGCCTCCAGGGCTAACTTAGTTTTCCCTTTAAGACTTGATACTTGGTTTTGGAAATGGAGGATGGGTATTTGAGGAAGCATGTTCGTTTTTAGGGGCTCCTTTGTTTTTGATGGGAAGGTCAAATACCTATGGAATCCAATACCCTAATAGGGATAGGTATTTTCCTTATGGTCGATGATGCAGTTAAACTCCCTCATCAGTTGGACCTCAATAAGCAACTAGTAGTTATCATTTTCAAGTGAAACGGTGGGGGCAGTAATTAATAACTTCCTAAAATGAAGGGGTAAAGTAGAATAGGCTCTTATTGCTTTGGTAGACTGACTACCTGCCATCCCATATTTGGCTTTATGAATTAAGTCAGGAGTCATTTTTATCTTTTAGATAATTCGGGAGGAAATAACGTTAACTGGAGAACCAGGTTCAATTATCACCAGGACTTTAACCATATGGACTACTACTTTGACCCAAACCACTGATGATAAGAATTGGAAGTTAATAGCAAATAGGCTGTCATTAGGGATTTGCAGTGAAGCAAGTGGAGGATTCTTCTGTGGCCAAGCTCAGGGTTGTTCAATACATTTAAAAGTTTCATCTGCCAATGCTTGGCTTTAAATAGAAGAGCTGACAACCAAAATTTGTTTTGGTAACCGACCAAAATAAAAGTAAGAAAGCTACAGGTTTTTGTCCTTTAAATAGACAGATGGACTTCAACTTCTGATGGGGCAGCTAACAAGAAACAACCAGAATACTGAAGATACAGCTAGAACTAGAACAAGGGTCTTGAAGCACTTGTTTTCCGTCAGCATAGGGAGCCTCTTGCCCTATACTGACTGATCTTTTGCTGACTTATGTTGAAGTATGCAGCAGTCATCTACAGTGTTGTTGTTTCTTATGCAACGAGTTCAGTATAATTTAGGTGCAGGCGAATTAGGGGGTGTAACAGCCAATACTTGGGATGGAGCTTATTTTTGTTAAAACGAGGTGGACTGACGGGTTTATTTAGTTTGGTTGGAAAAACCAATATAGCCTCTTTAATATGAAGGAGGGACGTTAAGTTAGAAATCACTGCTTTAAGATAAAGTAAGATATTAGGCATGTGTTTAAATGCTAAAAACGCAGTGATATTGGCATCATCTAGCATAAGATGATTCCCTGCAACCAGAGTTTGTTCCTCAAGGTAAAAACAGTGGGAAAATCAATGATAGTTTCCCCTTAATTGAGACTGATACCCATAAAGGTTTGTTTTTGGTTGGTTAAGGTTAGGTTGCTCCTGAATTACCAAAGCAAAGCAGTCTTGGCATCGGTCTAAGTATGGCAATTCATCAGATAGGGGACCATAATGCCTTGAGCCATATGGCTAAGACATTTAGTCAAATGTTTGGGTCGTTAATGGCCAGTTGCTTCCTCCATAGAGCTTTCATAGCAATATAAGAAAGAAAGACTATTTTATTATTCAGAGACAGATATTTCTTTGAATGAAGGTTTAAAAGTACCACTTGAGGGTTTGGAGGATGAACGAAAGGAACTGATATGGGGACAGTGCTTTCACCAATGATGAGACGGTATCTCAGGAATACACTTGAGGTTGGAGTGCATCCACTTGTCTCCGCAGATTGTTAAGATCGTCAACTATCAGATCAACTCATTTGTGAGTTGCACTGAGAGCCAATTTTATGGCGACGAGTTGATTTAATTAGCATACTTTGTTATTTAGGGAAGTACAAGTAGCTTGGAGGTCGAGTTGATGTTGTTCAGTGATGAGCATTCTTTGCTCCAATCCACATACCAAAAGTAGATAGTTTGGCCAAGGACCCGAGGCGTTCATGATGAATAGGTAAGGAAACTTTGGGAGAGAGGGAACTCCATCCTGAGTAAGTTGGCTCCTTGGGTGACGCGTCCTAGTTGGACATCAAGATTTTTTGTTTGTTGCATTAATTTCTGGAAGCATTTGTCAGGGATTCCAGGGTCACCCCTGGGTCCTGGAGAACCTCTGGACCCAGTGTATCCCCTTCCTCCATCTTGTCCATCACAACCTGGGGGTCCTCTTTCACCATCCTGTCCATCATGACCAGGGGGACCTCGCTCACCTTCACATCAATCATAACTGGGAGGTCCACGCTCACCAAGCCCTCCTTGAACCCAGAGTTATATAAACTATTCTGGCCTTCCCTTAATATGTAGATCACTTCCTCTAAGGTCTGGAGGCGTTAATTGACAGATTTAATAAAGTTATCAAACTTGGAGCATACTTCATGGGTACAATCTACAACTTGATTTTGGATAACAACCTCTAGTTGACTAAAATGAGTTGTGAGTTCCATTTGAACAAAACTCATGACTCCTCAATCCAGGAGGGTGAACACATCTTGTATTTCATTTATAAACTGCAGATTTTCCACAATATTAGTTTAGTTTTTATTGCTAAACTGGGAGGCAGATTGATAAAGTTGGATGAGCTGTGAGTGTATGGTCTCTGATAGCTGCAAGTGGTGGATAATTCATGATGATACCCCGCTACTTGAAGTAAATGGTATAAAGTGGGATGGACAAATTGATGCAGGTAGCATTTCATACATCCAGCTCCAACTTGTTCTATATCAAGTGATGAGCTTTAGACTAAGTTCATCATAGGAGCTGGCATGGCAAGAGCTCTTCTTCTACTGGCATGGCCCCCAGGGATGAAGGCCCTAGATAAGAGGAGCTGGTTGGCTTCAGCAAAGTCGGACAGTTATAAGTTATATTGTCCAATGAATGGAGCACGGAGGGTTTTTTCCTTAGAAGTGGGAAAGAGAATATCGCAATTAGCATGTATCACTGACATTCATGTTGATTGCCTAGTCACTGAGACATGCGGCTTCACAATCTGAGGAGTTTCCCAAAATAGATTTGCTACTATCCATTCTTGCTTTTGTTGTTTATTATTTTTTATATTTTTCACCGTGAATTTAGGGTGCAACCTGGCAGGGAGCACCAGTTTTGTCAGGATTATGGGTTGATACCATGGATCCTTTGTTGTTTGAGGGCCAGATGACCTGAAGTTCAAGGATGTTGGTTATTTAAATGGGTTGCTTCTCTTGGTTGAGAAGTCTTATTTAATCCAGATATTGAGGCTGGTGAGGTAAATTCCAATTAACTACATTTTTTACTTAAAGTTGAAAAAGGGGAGAAAAATGTAAAGTTTATTAATCAATACCAGCTTTTTAAAGGTACTCTGAGAGGTTTGTTGGGGGAAATCTAAGCTGCCCAAGCCTAGATCTAATAAGATAAAAAATTAGGGATTTGGTGCAAGCTCATTTATCTCAGTTGATCTGTTTGAGCTCATCTCATAGCTCAGGTTTAAACCCCAAATTTGGGTGGCTCCAAAAAACATGATTTTGTCATGTTGTTCCAGGTTGATTGCCGATTTTGATCATAGTAAACTTTTGTCAGGGATGATACCCAACAGAAGTTTGGGCTTTTGGGTTAAATTGGGATTAATTGCTGACTTTGATAGCCGTTAATTTTTGTCAGGATTTTCCCTGACAGAAGTTTGGGATTTATGGTCAGTTTGAGATTGATTCCCATTATCCAAAGTGTCCAAATCTGCCATTTGGGTAGGAATCCCAACAGCAGTTACCAATGTCTAGGTGGTATACCAGCAGGTGGATAAGCTATTCCAGAGAATGGTTGATTAAGAAATCAGTAATGAGCCCCAAAAAAACCCAAGATGCACTTCAAAAAGTGATGGAAAACACCAAGACCATGGATGGAAAAGTTTTCAAGATGATCAATGGGAAGTGATTTCTATTACCAAAGCTGTTGGAACGAGTTGACTTGTTCAAGCTGCAAATAAGGTTGTCAGGCATGGAGGCCTGAGAAAAATGACCGATTATATTTGCCAGTATTACTACTGGGAGTCCATCAACTATGATGTTGCAGATTATCTGGCTTTTTGTGTGGAGTACCAGTTGCACAAGGTGCATAAGAACACGACTGGGGCACCAACTGGTCCGCCCTGGATTTGCTTGGCATACGGTGTCCATTGACGTGATGGGACCACTGATGATGAGCACTAGGGGAGTCAAGTACATCAAGTTTTGATTGACCATCTGACAAGACGAGTTAAGACAAAGGCCCTGGTGAAATTCGACACTATAAGCACTGCAAAGTTTATCTTAGATCAATTAGTATACCAACATTGATGCCTGAAGGTCCTTCTGAGTGACAATAATATGAATTTCACATCTCATGTGATACCATAATTGTTGAGTAATTGACTGAACCTAATCATCAGATATTTGATAGGGACATAATAAGGTTATCTGTTTAGAAACTTATTATGGATCATATCAGATATTAGCAATTATGGACCAGGTATATTCTAAGCTTATGCAAAGCTTAGAATTCGCGGCCTAGCAATTTCATTTAATTATATTTGACTATGATGACATGGGCTCAAGGGCTTTGTTGGTTAGGTCGAACTTAAATTTAAGTTTTGATTTAATGACTCGGGCATGTAAGATTTGTTGGTCTATGTCAAAATTAGTTTTTACTTTCAGTCAAGTTTTTGATCAAATTAATTACTAATTAGTGATACGAATCACCTTGGTATGTGCTGCTGATTGCATGTGAAAGTGAATCGGTTCAGCTATTTTGAAGGTATGATGAAACGCCATTTCAAGGATGATGATGGTGTTTACTCTGACTCTAAGGCTGAGCATGATGCCCTGAGTCAAAGTATTTGTAGATATCATTACAAACTTTTTATGTGGCCAAGGGTCACTGAAAGTAAGGCATCATGGTTAAGATGTGTTTAACATCGGACCCTATAAATAACTTTGCATTTACACTTATAAAATATCCTTTCACTACTGGATTTGTTTATAATTTAATTAATAAACTTTTTTGTTTAGTACATTCATTTTTTATATTAGTCGATTTTCACTTGGGATCAGTAAGATCAGGGTGGCATGCCATTGTTCAAGTGAAATGACAACGTATACTATTGAAGTGCCAACAATAAGCTTTAAATTAAATTTTAAATCACCATCCTATCTGTTGTCCTCATACAACAGACGCCTGAAACTCTGCCCCACGGACAAAGAAGGACCAGCCATCCATCTACAGCCCAAATATTCAACAATAATTAAATGAAATAATGGGGATCTGAGGAGTCATGTCTGTAGCTTACCAGCTGAAGACAAATGGCCTGGTGGAACAAGTAAATGGGACGCTGGCCATGATGCTGATGAAGCTGGTTTCAGGAAAAACTTCTACATGGGGAACATACCTTAGGTTGGTAACATTTTCCTACAATATAAGTCATCTTACAGCGACGGGAAAACGCCATTTGAGTTGCTATAGGGAAGGAAGGCCATGTTGCCAAAAAATTTTATATTTGATGATGAAAATAACATTGGGGTTGAGCGCTGAGAAGTACCTGAACCTCTTGATGAATATTCTGATTGAAATGCAGTCTCAAGCATTTGATATGACTTTAAAGAAAAGGATTTGAGAGAAAATGATGGATGATAATAACTGACTGACTTTATCAGAATACCAAATAGGCAAAAGAGTTGCCTACTGCGATATGCATGGTTTTAGGAGAAGAAACAAGTTGGATGCATTGTGGTCAGGTCCATTCAAGATTATTGGTAAGATACCAATGGATGCCTACTCCATCAAGAACCTCATAATGGAAGTATAGTAACTTTAGTCCATGCTAAATAAAAAGCAATGGATTGATAAAAAAATATATAAAAAAGAGTTCCTAAAGGACCACTGAACCATAAAGTTAGTTATGCCCTAAAGATTGGTTAAGTCTAAAAAAGGACTGCTTAACCAAACTAGATGGTTAAGTCTTAAAAAGTAAGACCTCTGAACAATAGAAAACTGGTAGGTCTAAGTATACCTAGGAACCAGTTTAGGGGAATAAAATAAAAGGATGGACCGCTGAACTGAGAAAAGGTCAAGCCCCATAGAAAAAAGAAGAAAATAAATAAAAGATTGATAAAAATATGGGAAAAATAGATAATTATTATAAAAAATGCATAGAAAAAAGATAAGTTTTAACAATTTTTATTCTTTATTGGTTATCCTGGACTCAGGGATGAATCAACCTATGTCACCTCTTGGGGGAGGGAGAATGGATCGCAGTAGGAGTAAACAACCCATTAAAATCTATGTGAGATTGGACGCTGGCAAGGGATAGACCTACTCAAAACCAAGTTTGTTGATCAGATGCTGATCCCTGCAAGAAGGTGACTAGGGGAAGAGAGATATAAATATCAGAACATGCCAAATGCAATACCACAGATTGGGGAGGGAAGAAACAGAACAAGAAGAGGCAGTCAGTGAATAACCCCAAGTAGTTCAATATGGCACTGGAGCCAAAAAATTGGTCTTGAGCACTTGGTGATGGGCTTTGTCAAGAACATTGGACATTGGGCCAGCATCAAGCAAGGGATACTAGGTGGGGGTTGTTGAATCATGCCCACTATTAAAGCCATCAGTGGAAGATATTAATGGGACGTGCCAGAAATGAGATAGTTGTGCAGGGAGTGAATGGCATCCTGCAGAAGACGAATTTGAGCTTCTTGGAAGCGAAAGTATAATGAGCATTGAAAGCCAGGAGAGGCTGGAAGCTTCTTGGCCCAACCTTAAAGAATTTGGCCAGCAAAGCAAAGAGCATAGGCTGCAACGTCTCAATCTAGGATGTTTTTGAGATTGGAGAAGTTTAGAGCTATGGATAAAGCCCCAGTTACTTGGGCCCTCAATTCTGCATAGGGGAGTTCGAAATGTTTGCTGTTTTTGATGGCTAGTTTGTTTGCCAAAACAGCTGGCTTGTAGTACTAACTGAGTAGAAAAAAACTCTGGAAGCAAGTCTGATCTGGAAAGGAATGAATGATTGAGAGTGAAGGGCATTGCTTCAAGAAGTTCAATGATGATGGTAGAAAAATCTTCAAATGGAGCCAATCTAGGAGAGTTTAAAAGTCTAACTCAGTAATTGACGACATAGGAAGTATTGGTTATGAGTTGTTTGAGACAATCGCTAACTTGGTTTCATCAGGGTTGGTTACCATTTCTGGTAATTCCATGGAAGGACTGGCTACAGGTACTTGACTGGGAGTATGAGTCCTGGAAGGACCATAGAAGAGGTTCTGATGCGCAGATCAACTTATCAGCTGGAAGAGCTGAATGTCTTTATCAGACATGCTATTAAGCAGTTGTTGGTACCAAGACTCCAAATTTGACATATGAGCTGGATGAGAGGGGGATATCAGACTTATAGGATAGTCGACATTATGTACTCTGAAAGCAATTAAGCTCTAATTTCAGAAAAATTAATCTCAAAATTAATGGGATAAGCTCTCCAGAGAAGAATTAAGAATGATACGAGCCAAGAGGTTATTATGAGAAAAGAGAAGGCTGAATATAAATGAGCATTATTAATTGCACTGCAAAATGAACATTAATGGCAAGAATCTCCTTTCAAGGATGAGATAAAAAATCAAGAAATCAAGGACGCCAAACCAAGAATCCTGAATATGACAGCGGGTCATATGCCCTGACAGGGAAAAACTGGATCCTGGGATTAATATCATCACGAGTAAATTGATCAGATCAGCATGACAGAAGGTTATGGGAACTGTGATCTGAGTAAGCAGTAGCGAGGAGGAATAGGAAGAGAGCCGCATGCCAAAGGTCATCCTGAGCAGCGTTGAGTACTAATTGATCATACTCCACATGAACAAATAAAATATTTGACAAGTGTCCAAAGCAGTGTTCTCCTGTCCTGATCCTTTTCTTGCTGGAAATCTAAGCAAGATGGGGGATGTGTTGAGATTTTTGCCCATATTCCCAGCTGATTTGATTACCAGGGGTCACTAGGGGATAATTACCTATAGCAAAGCGATTGAATACCAGTTGACCCTGATTTTGGGGTAACAATGTTTGGGATTTTAGGTAATTTGCCTGGGTCAGATCCGTCAGGGATTGATCTGGGAAAATGCTTAATACCTTGTCAGGCAGAGTTACCAACAAAATAGGGGCATCTGATAGTTGTTCAATGATTAACTATCAGGTGTACTGATTAAAAACAGTCAGATTTCATCACCAACCAAATGGGAATTTAAGGATCAATTTGAGAGGTGATTGATGCCAACTGCAACAAGTGAATTGATTAGTTGGTTCACAACCTGCCATAATGGGTAAAAAGACCCATTACCTAAGCAGGTCGCTTGGCAAATATGGTTGGTTTTCTGGGATCAAGAGGAAAACGTTAGGAATACATTTTCTGACTCTTTTCATTTTAGGTCTCAAGGATGTCTAATGATGGAATCCTAGCCAGTATGGACAAGACCATCTCTGATGAAATGATGATGGGTAATTCAATGGCAACGGCTGCCATTTCATCAATGAGGTGTCAACTGAGGTGTTGTGATTCCAATGTGACATGACAATAATTGTGCGACAACTAGGGCGGAATCCGCCAAAAATGATATCAGTTACAATTATTTGAGTGCCTTGAGATGAGGCGATATTAGGATATAACAAGTTTTTATTGGGTTGCATCTATATAAGGCGATAAGGCAATAAGGTGATAAGGTGATGTCAACATTCAACAAATATGAAGTAAATTGCCTACAATTAGGGCGATAGAGGATTAGAGAATAACAAGCCGAATTGAGGAGAATTGGTGGAATAGAATAGCCCAAGCCATGAGAGCAGTATCGCCTGAAGCCGCTGTATATAAGTGAGGTGGGCGATTGAGAGAAGGAGGTTGTTAATAGTAGAGAAAAAACAGGACAGCAAAAGTTCGCTGTATTTACTAAAAATAAATAAAGAATTGATTGGGCAATTGCTCCTATTTTTTAATTATATTTTCAAGTGTGTCCAAAGGACTGACTTCCCCACATCATCTATCTGTTGCTCAGTGGGTTTGACCTGTACAAACAACACAACGGATACTAACAATATACTGTCCAAATTTATAACAGTGGTGCTCACTACAGGGGGCCCATTGATCAACCACCTAAACTACGGAACTCCAGTCGCCAGCCATGCCTTACACAAGCTGTGTTGCTGGGGAATCTTCACTGAACACCACACCAGCTGGATATGAGGAACTCAAACTTACTTTAGATGCGATGCTCAAAAACCAAGATGTACTTCTTCAAGAACGAGATGCTGTCATGCACCAACTTGATAGTACGTTTAGCCAAATGCAAATATTGGAACAACAAAACAAAGAACTTGCCAACTGATTGAATGATACCACCAAGTGGCTGCAGTGCGCAGAACGGAGATTAACCATTACCTTTCAGTCTTCTCGCTGGGACAAAGATGACCAAAAAGAGGGGCATCATATGAGGAAGAATATGACACTGGTCAAAGCTACTACATCCAGTATGGTATTACCAGATACGAATATGAGTTGGAATGACACTTCCCTCAAGTAATGGTGGTACCGCCCATGGCAGAAGGTCACACTACCCCTGAAGCGGCAGACATCCCAACTTCTGCTGATCCAGCTCCTCATTGAGAAACTGCTTTCAGATCTTGACCCATCCCTCAGTATGGCCCAAAAACACGTGAATGGGATGAGGAGGTTAATATTGAAAAATTACCTCCATTTGACCACAACAGGAACATTCTTGGGTTCTTCAAATGGTTTGAGTTTGCAGCGGAAGGCGCATCTGATAGATGGAAGGCTAAGTTGTTAATATCTGCCTTAGATGTTGGAAGTGCCAATCAGGTCACCTGTTACCTCCCAAGTAGCTCTGTCACCAATAAGGATGTGAAGGATACTGTACTCCGCCTGTTTGGGGGTACTTCAAAGATGTCGCAGCAAAAAGCAGAATTCTTAATGATCAGATTCTATCAAAACGAGACTCTCCTGGAGTTCGCTGATTAATTTACAACAGAAGCCCATGTGCTGATTGGAGCAGGGTACTTAGCGGAAGCTGACGTGTGAATTTCCATGACTCTGCGGTGAAGCCATATTGTGAGCTTCATAATGTCATTTTGCCACTTCTGGATGATGACGTACCTCTGCTAAAAATTGTACAGTTTTTGCGTCATGTATCCCTTAACTTTCCGCCACTGAATATGGAATGGAAGACTACCGTTGCTACTGCACCCTCTTATTCAAGAGAATACTCTCATCCAATTCCAGCTCCGGTTAGTAATCCTCAGCCTTTCTATAACTCTGTGCCTCGTCCTCGGCCAAATTATACTCAACAGTTTGATCTGCGACAATGGGCTCGCCACAAAAACTGTCAGCAACCCAGTTATTGACCGGGACCTAGCTATGCCAACTGTCAACAATCAGTTTACCAACCTGGGGCTGGTTACGCTAAACAACCCCAAACTTTCTGGTCTGGACCCTCTTATGATAATCAAGGATGTGGCTCTTATGGGGTTAACTGCTATGAACGCAGTCACCCTGATCATTTGGCAAAATTCTGCCATAACCGCCGTGTGAACTACATACACAAAGATCAATAATATCAGTAAAAATGGAGTGGAGTAGAGATGGGAACCTCTATCTCTGTGATACCAACTCAAAATGTCCCAAATCAATAATAGTATACCCTGCATAAATCCCTCAGTACGATGGCAGACTTTTATATCAGCAGCCAGTTGGAGGAGTAAACATAGTAATCTGAGCTCAAGCCAAGGCGATGGCAGAAGAAGAGTCCCCCAAACAACCAAAGCCGTATGCCTGTTAAATGCTTGATCAAGCTTCCTCAGACAATCTTGATTCTGCCGCAGATGCACCAACTCTGAAAGGAGTAAACATCACCCTTCCGGTAGATGCCATTGTCAAAGAATACTACCAAGTCGGTGAGGGGATAATGAGTTTTCTTGAAAAAAGAGAGCCCGTAAATGTTCACTTACTAAACAGTCAATATTCTCCTTATTCTGAGTGTACATACTGTGATATTTTGTAGCAAAAAATAGAGTTCGTACTATAATAGATACTGGTGCTCCAGTCAACAAGTTTCCACTAAATTGATGGCAAAGTTGACATTGAAACCTGATGTGGACCGTCAAATGGTGTACGGAACTGCTGGAGCAGTAAGCACTGTCTCTGAGGTGGGCTTACAGTGCGCTACCTCTGCACTTTGGGTCCATTGTCATTGTAGCCCTGGAAATTGTGCTGCCAAACGAAAACTATGACCTGTTAATCGATACTGCTTTCCTGCACCATTTTGGGGTTGTCATTAATATGACGGAGGAGACCCTTGCCATTCTGGGTCATCAGATCCCAATTTACTTCACCACTAGCGGAGTACTAAAGGATGGTGCATATGAGCCATATTAACCTTGCCTATAGTGACGGGGTGATACAAGTTCACTATCACTGACTAAAGCAAAGACTTGGCCCCTTCCCCAGCAGATATACAAATATCAAGGGATACCTCTAAGAGTGGCAGGGCCCATATCTATACCTTCTGGCCATCAAGTCCTAGTGAACTCTGAGTTAGAGGTGGAAGTGCCTAGTGGGTTATATGGGGAAGACATTGGGCTTTATCTTCAAACACGGTTTGAGCTGCATGTGGCTCCAGGGATTATACTTCTGGAACATGGAGAGATTAAGGTTTTGTTAGCAAATCTCCAGAGTGAACCAATGCAAATCCGCCAATACCAAATTGTAGAATATATACATCTGATTTCATTAGATTAGTCCGTCAGGTTCATGATTTTGGGTCGTTGGATGACTTTGGTCTACTGGCTGAGACACCTGTCAATGTACTAATGGTTGTACCACGGAGTAATCTAATAGGACTATTGGAAGAACAAAAATACCAAGCAATAGCTTTATTTCAGAAGTATAAGGGGATTTTCACTGTTGACAATCATGACTTAGGGTGTGCTTGGGGGGTGGTCCATCAAGTAGACACAGAAGATCATCCTCCTATAAGGTCTCAGCTGATCTGTTGATTTTTGGGCAGTGGAAGACGTTGTCACTAATGAAATCGACAAGTTGCTAGAGCAAGGGATGCTCAAACCATCCAAAAGCTCATAGGTTTCACCTGTTCTAATTGTAAAAAAAGGACTGAACCAACCATGTAGTAATAGACTACTGGAAGCTCAACAGTATTACAAAAAAGGATTCATACCCTTTGCCAAGAATCGAAGATGCTTTAGACCAATTAAGGTAATCCCATTATTTTTCTGCGATAACTTGATATCAGGTTACTGGAAAATTGAGTTACCCCAGCGTAGCAGGAAAAATGCGCTGTAATCACCTCTAAAGGCCTTTTTCAACTGACGCGGATGCCCCAAGGGCTATGAAACGCCCCAGCTACGTTTCAATGAGCCATGGGTACTATTCTTGGTGACCTAAAACTGTTATGCATCCTTGTATACCTCGATGATAATAATGTTTTCTATTAAACCTTTTCAGAGCATCTTGACCACCTAGAAGCAGTATTCCGCCAGCTGAATGAGGCGAACATTAAAATTAAACCTTGAAAATGTAACTTCTTCAAAGATCAGCTGGCATACCTGGGGTTTTTGGTAGACTCTAAAGGGCTGAAACCACAGCCAGCTAAGGTGGAGGCCATCAGCAAATGACTACACCTAATAGTAAATTTAACATACATGTAATTTTGGGAATGGTCAGTTACTACCAGCGCTTTATCCCTAACTTTAGCTGTATTGGGGGGCCACTATTCGAGTTGTTAAAAAAGGACGTTGTGTTCAAATGGATGGAACGTTGTCAATCCGCTTTTGATACACTTTGTATGGCGTTGATCAGAGTATCAGTGTTACAATATCTGAACTTTGATCAGGAGGTTATTGTTCAGATGGATGCATCCCTCTCTGCTGTTGGAGCTGTACTTTCTCAGAAAGATGATTAGGAGAGGAACATCCGGTAGCATACTGTAGTCAAAGTCTGAACTTTCATGATTGTAATTATACTGTGACTGAGCGGGAGTGCTTAGCAGTGATCTACATGTATAAGCAATTCAGAGTCTATCTGCATTGGGGAAAATATAAAGTTGTAACAGATCACGCATCATTACGCTGGTAGAAGAACCTTAAAGAACTTGAAGGCCATTTGGATCAATGGGCTCTTAAGTTGCAGGCTTACGATCTCAAGATTCTCCATCAGCCCGGAGTCAAGCATCAGAACGCTGACTATTTATCTCGATTACTGACTATTGCAGTGACAGTGGACCTCAGCGACGTGATGTACAATAAGATGCCCAGTGGAAAATATTACAACTAACCGCTCCAAGTGATCAAAGTGTTAAATGAGATGCTAACGAATACCTTTTAACAGAATGGGGAACTGTACAAGTGGATTGGTGATTCTACAGTGAATTTTCCGCGCCCCTGAGCATGACCAGGAATCATTATGAGCACGCATAAGGCAGTCGGGCATGGTGGAGTGCATAAGACTATGTAGTTGTTACGCCCCTGGTACTATTGGGAAAGTATGAGCTTTGATGTGACCAAAGCTATTTCCTATTTCCATCAGTGCCTAGTGAAGAAGCTATTTCGCTGTACATCTTCATATTGGTTAGTAAACCACATTTCGCTTGGCACACAGTTTCCCTTGATGTCGTTGGCCCATTCCCAACAGGAGCCAACCAGTGTAAGTACATTCTTGTGGCTATTGACCACTTGACCCAGTGGGTCAAAGTGAGGGCGATACAAGACTTAGGGGTAGTTACTGTGGCCAAGTTCATTATGGAATGCATTATTCAGCGACACAGCTGCCCTCAGTTTATTCTCACTGATAATGGAACCAACTTCACCTTGCGCATCCTACCCAAACAGAACGAGCTTATGGGAATCCGTGGGGTTATGATGACCTCATACCATCCTGAATCCAATGGAATGGTCAAACGGGTGAATGGAACTCTGGTGAACATGCTACGAAAATTAGTAATGGATTGATCTTCCAATTGGAGCTCTCTCCTTTCCACTGCCATGTTCGCCTATAACATTAGTTAACATTCTGCCACTGGGAAGAGTCCCTTCCAACTACTATATGGCCAACACCTGGCTCTTACAGCATTACTTTATTTGTGTGTAGAAGATATCAGCAGGCTGGAACCCCACCACTATTTGACTAACCTTACGAACATTCTGATCAAACTACAAACCGAAGCATATTCCTTCAGCTTATCCAAGAAGATCAGGAATAAGGCCGCTGATCAGGCACGTCATAATGGGCTGGCACCATTCAAGGAAGGCGATATGGTTCTCTTCCATGATCAACATGGATTTGGGCGGAAACACAAGCTGGCTAGTATTTGGATTGGTCCATTCAAAGTTATAGAGAAAACTGGAGTCGACATATATATCATCAAGGATCCTGCAAGTGGTCAGATCATTAACCAAGTCGACGTGAAGTTCCTCTGACCTTACAAACAATATGATCTTATTGTCCAGTCAAGGAGGGGTAATGTCACAATTTCAATATGACTGGATGATAATTGTGGGACAGATAGGGCGGATTTGCCAAAAATGATATCAGTTACAATTATTTGAGTGCCTCAAGATGAAGAAATATTGGGATATAACAAGTTTTTATTAGATCAAATCTATATAAAGGAGATAAGGTGATAAGGCAATGTTGACATTTGACAAATATGAAGTAAATTGCTTACAAATAGGGTGATAGAGTATTAAAGAATAACAAGCTGAATCTGAGGAAAATCAGCGTAATAGAATAGCCCAAGCCATGAGAGCAGTATCGCCTGAAGCTGCTGTATATAAGCGAGATGTGCAATTGAGAGAAGGAGGTTGTTAATAGAGAAAGAATGGGACAGCAAAAGGTCGCTATATTTACTAAAAATAAATAAAGAATTGATGAGGGCAATTACTCCTATTTTTTAAGTATATTTTCAAGTTTATCTAAAGGACTGACGATCCCCACATTGTCTATCTATTGCTCAGTGGGTTCAACCTGTATGAACAACATGATGGATCCTAATGATACCATCCAAATTTATAACACAAGGGTTGGGCGCCAAATTTCCACTATAAATTTCCCTGAGAATTCACTTAAAACACACTTTTAGGTTTCTTTACCATTCTATCTACAAAAAACTATTTCTGTGTGCTTTAATTGGGAGACTCTTTAGGATAAAGAGTAACGATTTGAGCGTGGATCCAGAGAAGAAGAATCTGAGTTAAATTTAAAAAACTGATAACAACTATTTGTCATCAGAGAGAAACCATAAACAAGGATCTGAGCTCGGATCAAGTTAGGCATAATAAGAAAATGGATCCCTGTTAAGGACATCTTAAGTATTTTGAGGGGAAATACTGGTCAAGAGTTTGACCCAATACTAGTGCTTTATTCAACTACAGATAATAGTCTCCATACTATTATCAATTAACTATATATTAATATCAGACAACGTGGAGAATTGCACAACACTAAACCTGTGCAGTTATTTAATTTAAGGGTTATCAACTGTGAATAAATAACGAAACCCATAAATTTAACAAATGGGATTAAATCTATAATTAGGTTGAGAGGTCTATTTTTAGTCTCACATACTTTGGTTCAGCGGTTTGTTTTTTTAACTTAACCAGCCATTGTGGTTATGAGGTCTATTTAAGACTTGACCACCTCTCCTTGTTCAGTGGTCCCCTCCTGGGACTGGACCAAAACTAGAACTTACCCTTTTTTCTAGATTCAGTGGGTCTTTGGGGACATTGCACTTATTCCTCTCCAAAATCCAATACTTAAAATATTTCATGTGGACCTAATTTACTACATGACCATCAGGGATTTTCTTAATCATGTAGGCATCAATTGCCAACTTAGCAATCACTTCAGCAGACCTAACTGCAAAGCATCCAGCTTATTTGTGCATCCAAAATGATAGGTGTCACAATAGGATACCCTATCCCCCATATGCTACTCTTTTATTGCTAGTCATTCTTGTAGTCTGTTGACTTCTGCTTTAATCCTTTTCTTTCAAGGTGGTATCAAATGCCTGCAATTGCAGTTCAATCATTATACTTGCTAGCCAGTTCAGATATTAATTGGTATTCCTCCCCACTGCTGACTCTATGTCAGATTACAAAATTGGTGGTAATTCTTCCTTCACCCATAAAATAATTCAAATGGCAATTTTCTGTCACTGTATGACGACTTATGTTGTAGGCAAAGGTAAGCAAACTTAGGTAAGACCCAAATGGATTTTTCTCTACAACAAATTTTCTTAGCGTCATGTCTAATATACTGTAAACTTTATTCCACCATTCCATTTTTTTTCTGGCCTGTATGGAACAGATACCACTCCTCTGATCCCCATCATTTTATTAAGCCTCAGGATTACATAGGAGATAAAATGGGTTCCATTGTCATGCATTATAACTTGAGGACATCTGTGCCAGTATACTACTTGATCTAAAATGAGATTCTCTGTGCTTGTGGCATCCACTATGGTCAGGGATTTAGTTTTGAAACATCTAGTTAGATGGGCTGTTGCCACTAAGATATATCTCTCTCCTCTTGTATTGATACTCAGGATCCACCATGTCTATTGACACAGTGTACCATGCAAATCCAGGGCATACTAGCCTGTATCCTATTATACCTTATGAGGCTTGTGAAGTTGGCATTCCACACAACGAGCCAAGTATTCAACGACATCATGGTTAATTGATTCCAAGTTGTACTGGTGAATATGGTCCATGGTCTTCCTTAGGCTAACATGGCCAATGGATTTGTGTGTGGCTCAGATTATTTATGCTCTTTCTGATGGCTTTGGAAATAAAAACCTTTCTATGTCAAAAGTATATATAATTGCCATTTTTCATCTTGGTGTTTTCCATTGCTTTCACTATGTGCACCTTGTATTTCTTAAGTTTATCCCTGACAATGCTTCCAATCATCCTTTGGGTTAGCTCGTCCGTTTGATAATAATTACTTGAAAAGAAGGCAAGCTTGATAATCCAACAGAATTTTGATGCGCTTCTCCGGCCCAGTGTAGTATCTTAAAATCATAGGCAGATATTTTTGAATCCCATCGGCCAGTCGCCTCTCTGGTTCCTTCAGGTTATAAAGCCAGTATAAATATGAGTGGTCTAGCCTCACTTTAAAAAATGCGTTTAATGTATGTACACTCAGAATTGCTTGCATGCATATATCACCACAATGAATTTGCTTTAGTCATTGAATAATTCCTCTCCTCTGGATTTAGTGTTTGACTCATATAGGCCACTAGATGTTTTTTTAATCCACTTAACTCAAGATGGCTATAATTGAAATCAAAGAAGCATCAGTTTTGGTAATGAATTCCCAATTGAAACTTAGGTACTTTAAGACAGGATGGTCATTAAGTATCAGCGTAACTTATCAAATGAATCCTGAGCCTCATAGTTCCAGAAAATACTTTTTAGATCCTTTAGTAAGTGGATTATGGCTCAGCAACTTTAGTGTAATCCTTTATCATTGGATATAATAGTTGACCATACCAAGGAATACTTGGATATCCTGAATGCTCTTTTGGATCAACATCCGTTTATTTTCCATAATCTTCTGCTGCTGGGGTTGCAGCCCACTGGGGTTGGAAATAAACCCCAAATACTCAAGATCCTTCTTGAAGAAATGACATTTACTCAGATTGATCTTCAAGTTTGCCATCACCAGGCGCTTGAACACTTCCTCTAAGTGCTCCAAATGGTATGCAAAGTCCTGCTAAATACATTTATATAATCCAGATATTTTAAGAAGCAGAATGGATTCAGATTTTGAGGATAGAATTCTATTGCTCTCTGGAATATGGCTGGCACATTACACAATCCCTGGGGCATTTTGGTAGGCGAATAATGTCCCTGTGCGGTAATAATTACATAATTTTCTTGGTCCTCCTTTGGCAGATCGATTTTACAATATCCCAAAATTAAGTCCATCGCCAAAAAGTATTTGGCATTCTTTAGGCTATTGAGCGCGTTGTTAATCCTTGGAAAGTGTATAGAGTCCTTCTTAGTGATTTTATTTAATTGGCATTAATCAATCACTACTGATTTGATCAGTCCTTCTTTTTCACAATGAGGATTGGACTTGCCCATAGACTTGGCAATGAAATGAAGAGCCCATGCTCAACTAGCTTGCTGATTTCTTTGCTGACCTCAGCATCAGCAGTTCTGGATCTTTGGACAGGACTTATACTTTTATTTAACTGAGGCAAACCGACCAGGGGACAGGCATTACAAAAAGAAAGAAATGAAAGAAAGAAATGACATGACATGACATGACATGAAACCTGAACAAGGTCAACTCCATCAAAGAGAGTATTTCCACCTCCAGATCGGGACTCAAATTTTTCTGATTACATCATGGGTAAGGTTTTCGTGTTATTAGACCTACTAACCGCCAATAGCTTCCTTTGGCTGGCACCCTGATAGATGTGCAAAGGGCGGGAATCAAACCCACAACCTTCAGGTTGGTAGCCGTACGTCCTACTGACTCGCCTTCCACTTCTCTTGGACAGGAATTATACTTATCAGAGGGTATTCTCCAGTATTGACCTTGTGAATCATGTTCTTCATGCATCCCACATTGTGGTCATCTTGGGCGAATATCTTCTAATAAATCTTATATAATTGGGGTACATCTTCTTGCTGCTGTTCAGATAAATCAGTTAGCTGCTTTAATACACTAAAATAATGACACTTTTGGCGTTTGTGACAGCAATCCCATTTTGACTAACGTTTAAAAATAATTGTAATTTGCTGATCTCTGCCATTGGGATAGATGAAGAAAGTTGGAAATTTAATCTTTGTTATCTTCATCAGTATCTTCCCAGATTTGACAGTAGCACATTTATTTCTTCATGTCCAAGCATAATTATCCCCAGCATTGCCCATGTTTTGATTCTTAATCTCTCCATAAGCTAATGACTTCTCTATATATTTGCTCTGGGATTTTGATCGTTAACATTGTATTACCAATTATCTGCATTCACAGTGGTAAAGTACTCTCTTTTTTATTCTAAGGGTATCCCATGATTCTAGGATCTCATTTTCCATTTATCTCTGGTTTTTTCCAACCAACATGTATTGAATGGGAACAATGACATTATTATAAATCAAGTTTACAAAATTGTTCTCTTAGTCAGTGGCTTTCTTCTCCTCACTGATATACCAAGGGTAAGGTCTGCCTCAGAATGGTCAGGGCATTCTTCTTTAAATTAAGATTTCACTCCATATTTTCTCAGGAACTTTGTCCTGATGAGTATATGTAATTCTGATTAGCCAACAAGATTACGTGAGCTTTTACTAAAAGTTAACCAAACTGGAGTGGCAGCGCATTGTAGGCTCCATAGGATATTGTCATATCTGATCTGGCTGTTACATATTCTTTCCGAGTCTTTGCAGATCTAATCTTATCCACTAGCTGATGAGCGTATGGCTGACCCCCTCCTTCATAATTTTAGGGTCGCTTCCCTTCATTTAAGATTGGGTAATGGCGTTCAAAAATATGTTTACAACCTTATATAGAGGTCGCTTCTTTCATCATCTATAAAGTGAGTGGATATCTCTATATCAATGTATATAATATTGGGGGCAACAGGTTTAACCGCGGTGCCAGATTGTCCCTGGTCTAGAATGTAGGCCTTTTACTGAATCCTTCTCCTTTGCTTGGACTAAGGTAACTTTCTTCTTGTGTCTCTTGATCCAAAATTGAGCAGCTACATGTCCAAGTTTCCCAAATTGGTGGCAGCGGATCTGTGACTTGTCTACTCATTTTTGTACTTTGGGCTTGTTCCCTGACAGGACTCATCTTGGTTACTCCAAATTCATATTGGAGAATTGTACAGTATTTTGGGCTCAAGTCTGGATCACTTTTAATGCTTATTCTGGGGCTTCATAAGTGGCTCCCAACATCTTTAAATGACCCATCTTATGAGATGAGGACATTTGTGTCAATAATGCTGAAGTCAATGTTTGGTGTAAATTACAATAGGGCTGTAGCACCGCTTGCATCATGATTCATGTGCCAAAATCTATTAGCACTTTTGCACCAGCCAGAATCTGTAATTCCTGGTAGAATTGGTCCGCAAAAACTACTAAGTCCCATTTTTTCTAAATTAATCCCAATAAATTCCTGCTTGTGGTCAGACATCCGTGTAGGGCTTCAAAATTCTAGCATAATGGGTTTTTAGCATTGTTGTGAGACCAATTATCCCCATTTAGATGGAGTAACACCAGATTCTGACAATTGGCGTTCAATAAGTTCATGACGGTCGCTGCCTTTTGTCAGTCACTGAATCCAAACATAGTCATCTCAAATAACAGGAAAAATGCAGGGGCGTTATTCCAATGGAATGTGAGTAATTTTAGTGTTCTTTGAAATTCATCCTTGGCTCCACTGGCAGGGGAATCCTGCCAAATGACTCAATTAACCATGGGATCCACTTTGGGGGGGCATTTCCAAAGTTGCTCCGAATGACCCAGGCATATTTCTGGGTGGTTGATTCTTCCCAACTGGAGTTTATGGCGTTTCTATTGTCAACTTCTTCTGTCTCAATTTGTGACAATCGCATTAATTGTTCTCTGGTTTTTCTATACACTTCAATAGTCATGCTGCCTCTTCAATAATTCAGCATATGCATTCAAGAGCTTCTTCTCACTCACCTTCTGAAACAATACTTCTTTGATTAGTTCACCCTCCTTGCGCTTCAAAGAGTATACTTTTCCACAGAGGTCACTGTTAACTTTCCCAAATTTTATGCCCTCTTCTTTGGCCTTTGTCACCCGTTCTTCAAATGCAGTGAAATCATCCTGTGACTCCAAGTTTAGCGCGTTCATGTTACATTCTCTAGTTCTACCTAAAGCTTGAATAGTTACTTATTATATGAAATGTTTGATATGATCTTCTATTAAATTAGGTTAACTCAACTACCCCCTGTAATATCTCAATACTTGGTCATAAAACTCAACTACCCCTGTAGTGAGCGCCAATTATTAAATCATGGAACTGATGGCTACTCAACTGAGCATAATTGTTAAATATGAGATTTGTCTCCTCCTTTTGGGTAGTAACTAGTTTTAATTACTTCGTATATACTCACAGGTTCCTTGTATGTGCGTTGTTTAACTTATTGATGATGAATTATATGGGGAAGTGATAGTATGAAGACTACTACTCAGTTGAGCTTCTGATAGCCAAGATGGTTAGTAGGTCCAACGCCAACCTGGTGCTTGTCCTAATCTTTGTGGCATTTTAAAGAATTTGAAGGGACTTCTTCCTTCTTTAGTAGAACTTAACCTTGCTCAGTTCAGAGTTTCTTCCTGTCACTTTTGTATAGATAACCTAGTATTAGGCTCAGTGGTTTTTTCTTCTCATCATGTAGAATCCGCGCAGATCACAATAATATCAAGAATCTTTTTGTCCGTCCAACTCTAATCATAAGAGCAAACAATTTAAATTATAAAACTTTATTGGTAAATATTTTATATGAGCTTGATCTAGTTGTGTATGTTTTATTATAAAAATCCAAAGGAATCTATAGTGTATTTAGTATACAACTCTTCAGGTGTACCCCAATTAGGATTGGCAGCTGCCACTGATGAATTAACCCTCCAGGGTCATGTAAATGCATGATCTTCCTCAATGGATTAATTGGTTTTTCTCCCCTACTTAAGTTATGAACTCTTCTTAATTAACATGAAGAAAGTGTCCCAATGTCTTCTCTCAATTACCATTGAAGTCCCTTATTTGGTAATAAACTGCTTTGGAATTGGGACTCTTATCCATAAACAGCAGTTTGTGATCCAGAAATTTTAATTTGAAAGTTGGATTACCACAGGCGATATTACTCGACAGCAACACATAAACCCCTTAGTCAATTGGCAACTAAACCCTAATTGACTCCTACAAGTCAATTAAGTTATCATTAATGAGATTTACTCTATAATTACTTGTTTATTGCCAGGGTTCATCCACAACAAAACACTCATTGATCTGACGGATCATAACCCAGTGGATCAATTTTCACTGAGAATATTTATATAACAAAGCCATCATATATAAATTGAAAACTCCCACATCCATCAGCGGGATGAATCCCCCAGTGGACAAGCAGATGAATCATAATTGATGAAGCTTGGTAATGTGGGCAAAAATCCAATACTATAGTACCTCGAAGGAAGTTAAACTGATACATTGGAGTGATGAAGTCACAGGGATGCAGATTTTCTAAGGTTGAACAAAAGCCTATGTAGCGTTGCAACTTTGATCCTTTTTTATACTATGTTAGCATGATCTATATACATGGTCTATAAACCATATATTATCCAACCCAGTAAACTGATGAGATCTTAAGTTAGAAGTTTATATAGCTCACTGTATACCTGTACATCATTTTAATTTTTAAAAAGGTCTGTAAAATTTTCCTATGGCATTAATCTATGTTTCATTAAAAGGGTAAAATGCAGCACCTCTTGTCAAACTTTAAAGTTTAAATAAAATAACTCTCATAGTATAATTTCAATATTGGACTATTTAAACTCCAATCACAGTTGTCTATAAGGATGAACTATCTCAATAGATATCGCCACTGAGGGTGTATAAACCTAAATGAGAACCCATTTGGCCACCTCGCAGGGTACATATTCAACTAGCTATCAAAACTTAACCTTAATAAAAACTTTAAATAATACAATTAATTTTGTTTAAATACCAGATACATCTAATCTATACTACTGTAACAACATACATGCCATGCTTCACCACACATGTGAATGAAAAACCATTACCTTCCAAGTTTTATCAACCTATTGCTTTCCCTTTTATACACAGATTCTATATAAAAATCTCTCGGAGTCAGTAAAGGTATAGCATCCCTAAACCCGCCACTTATCATATCTCCATATCTAGTTAACAACCTTAAGCTCATAGCTTATTAAAGTGAATTATATGAGCCTTTGCCCTTTTAACTGAATCTAATCGCCTTATAAAAATGCCCGTGAAACTTTATACAGCTAAAATCTTGTTAAACTAAACCTTGATAATGATTCTACAGATCCATATGTGCTTCTATGGGTTATTTGGGTTATTGTTGACAAGATACTCAACCATTGATTATGTCATACCTATAGCCCATAGGTTTCATGGAGACGGCATATGAAGTTAATGTCCTGCCAGACATGATGTACAGGCACCCAAAAGGCAAGCCAGAATTCCAGAGGCATTGCCGCTCAACGATGTTGATTTTTGCAGAAAGATGTATGACAATTGCGCACTGATGAAAAGCAAGTGTAAAAAGAAACCTGGCAAAAAATCAGGTTGTTGCAACTCCAGAATCAATGGGTCTTAGTGCGTGGAGTTGTACAATCAGATTTGACATCTTGGGGGATCTCTATAGGAGGGATAGGTATGAATACAGAGGTGAAGGGGAAGATTTTCGCCTGTAGTGGAGACAGATAGGCCCACATATTTATATCCTGCTGGCGGATGGCCTTGACAATTGGGTTAAATTCCTAGAAATTTCTTACATGATACACCCAGTTGACTGCGGTTGAAGCTATAATTACTTTCATTATTGGTATTTCCCATCCAATACGAGGCTTGAGGGACCACATTGTTAGAGCCATAGGTGTTCAGCAAGGCAAAAATTTGAAACAAATCAAAATAGTGGAAACTTAGGGGAGATTTTCTAATTAATAGTAAATTAAAAAATTGACCAATAATCCCCCAGTGTCTTATGACTGCTTAAATAGACAGTTGATTAAAAGATTAAATTAGCAAAGCATGGGATCAGTGCCTGCAAGATTTGACCTAACCTGGTGAACTTTAAGCGGGAGGATGAATTCAATTTGAACTAACTTTGAAAGAGTCAGCAGCAGGCCAAGTCACTGTAAGTTTGACCTCAGATGCCCAAATTGTTTACTTCGTTTCCAACAATTAACATGATAGCATCTCGCCCAAAAGGCAATGGGAACCTCCCAAGGCCACCCCACGTAGGGGTGGTCCCAAGAGGTCAGAAACAGGTTGGTATATCCAACCCGTCCGCACCTGGTCATTTTGGCATCTGTTTGGCCAAGAGAGATGCATTGAACAACAATCCTGATTTTTGAGGGGAGGGTTTTGGGCTAGTGGCAACTTCCAAAGATGACCCTATGCTATCAGCGAGTTTCACTGAAGATTTGACATATGACACATTTGTCTTAGAAGGTCCATGCCCATTGGGCTTTGTCCCCAATGTTTTCGAAGTCAGTTTCAGAATGGTGACAACATTTTAGATGGCTTAATGCCATTGGTGAGTTTAACCAAGGATTTTACACTGGACACATTCTTCTTAAGAGGTACACGCCCATCAGGCTTTGTCCCTGATGTTTTGAAGCAGGATTTTAACCAACAACAACGTTTCCCAATGGCCCAATGCCATTGGTAAGTTTTGCTGAGACTTTACCACTTGATTACCCATTTACTGAATGTGCATGCCCATCGAGCTTTATGTCAAGGGTTAAAGGCTTCCAGGTTTTGATTTAAAGGTCTTGTTGCCATCAACTTCTAATAACCTATAGACCCATGGGTGTGGCGGCTTGCAAATATTTTAGTCAAATTCTCTCAATTTTCCATACTAATTTGTAGGCAATTGCGGGGACAGGTGGTGGGATTTTCAAGGGGAGTGGTTAAATATTGCTCAACTACAACATGTGCGATATCATCCTGGGAGGTGTGAGGTACCACTGCCCTTTTGGACCCTTTTTGTAGGGAATGGGAACACCGCCCACTATAGGAAGAGGGGACACTCCTCTGGAATTATAATAGGATTCTGGATCTCTATCGTCTTAAAGCATTTCATTAGCCTCACTTGGATGTAAGAGTTGAAAGCATTATCAAAGGTGTGTATTTTAGCTTTCAAAGATTTTAATTTTATTTATGAAAGGCCGACCATGAGATGGACACTTCCAATATGTAATAATAACCAAGCACTAATATGCGCTAGGGGCACCCCAGAGAAGCTAATGCTGTCTCCTATTGCCAGCGGGAATGCCAAAGAAAGAAGAGGGGTATTGCGAGTAGAGGCTTGTGCCACTATTGAGCACGTATGAATAAAATTGTCTGAAGTAATGAACCATACCAGAACAAGGATGTGACCAACTGTCATTGATGGACTGGTAGATAACCAAACAACCATGCTTAAAAGTGGTCCATACTGTTACTAGAATAAACGTACAACTTCCTGGAGGGTGGGAGTATAGCCTGAAATGACATCTAAGACAACCGTGTGGATAGTCCAAATAGCAACTGCTACCGCTAAGGCTCAGAGGGAAGGTCTATAGGGAAATTCAAGGAAAAGGCGAAGATGTTCATAGAGAGCTGAAGGTCTGTGTTTGCTCCTGGTAAAAGAGACGTTGAACCTCGCGCCTGATTGCTTTTGATGGTGGGCACTCTTCCAGGCGGTGGACCAAAGTCCCATATTGGTCACACACAACATGAGAAGTGTTATGCTTTGGATCACTCGGTAGTAAAGTTTATTCTTTTCAAGCAGCGCTACACATGGGAACGAACTTGTGGCTGCAAAAGAGGGTGACTGATGTACTTCTAGATGTCTTTATGGGTTTCTATGGGGTAGGGGATGTCTAACATGTCCAGATATTCCACTCTGGCCATGGTAGGGGCCTTATGGGTATTACACTGTTCAGAACGGCTTGACCTTGTACTTACTGTGTGAAGCTGGAGTTACGGCGACCCTTCTGGGTGGTGTGACCACTGATGCTAATTCTCCACTCAGCACTCAGCATGGAGAAGAGAATTCATTTGAAGTGGGGCGATGTCCCATGCAGGCCCACAGCAGAGGGATGTAAGGTAAGATATTTTAACAGATAATGGGGGTGGTTAGGATTTCTGAGGCCCAGAGCGCTGAAAAAGCTGGAGAGGGCCAAACAAGGCATTCAGGCGCACTGGCGGTGGGCGGCCTAACCAAAGCCAACCTTGCAATAGGGCGTATAACCAGGTGAAAAAAGACGAGGAAAAGGCGATAGCATGGGCCACAAACCAAACTTTAGATAGGGTCATAGAGTTGTCAGCACAACCCTACATGCGAGGGAAGTTTGGTGGGCTTGAGAAGAGAGCGATACGTTTTGTGACATTGTCCAGGATATGGTGCTTCATCACTGATGAGGCGTACCCTCCTGCCTCCAGCCACACACCCAAATGGCGTACCAGACCAGAAGTGGGTCTTGGCACGAAAGGGAGCACAAGCGAGGCAGTATGGGGTGGGCGGGGCAAGTGAACCCTTGACCTAGCTGCTGAAGCAGGTATGAAACGTGCTGGTGACCAGCAGGCTTGAAACTGACCAAGGAGAATGATTTCTGTTTTGAAGGCGTTAAGTGCAGCGTTACTTACCCTTGAGTAATCCTGGATAGTAGCCTCAAGCGCGCATTCATCTTGGTTGTTAAACATCTCAACCACACAATCTTCAGCAAATGTCAGCATCTTAACTGGTGCTTGGCCTTACACATGGACACCAGAAAGTCGGGCATTCACATTTATTTAAAAGTGGATTAAGGCTGAAATTGTACAATAGTGGGCTTAAAGGTCCCATTGGCGAAGGCCCCTTTGAGGGTGAACCACATCAGTGAGGAAGCCAGGGCCACGCATAGTCATTGTGGCAGATTTCGTTAGCAACATCACCTAATTAGTGAATCAATGAGATAAGATGAAACTTTTTAGCCAGGCTTTGAGGTAATCCCAGTTGACCATGTTATAATTCTTCTGCTGGTCTAAAAAAAGTGCTCCTGTAGCCGTTGATTGGAAGACGTTGGCTACAGTGTTTATGTTGTCTCATATAGATCACTTGGGAATGAAACTGAATTTCTCAGAGTATATTATATCAGAGGCAACTTCCCCTAGGCAGTTGGCCACAATTTAAGTAATTAACTTGCTATCTGTGTTAGTAAGTAAAATGGGGCGCCAGATGACCAATTCGCCTTATCCCCTTTCTTATAAAGCGTTATAGTGTATGCCTCCTGGCCCCGGAAGGAGGCGCGTTTCTAACAAACACTGGTTCATTGGGGCTAGCAACAAAGAGTAAAAATAATTAAAATATCTTTTATAGAACTCATAAGAAACCTCATCTGGACCTAGGAATTTCCTTTGCGGTGCACTATGAATGGCATGCTAGAGCTCATCAAAGAAAGTAAATTCATCAACTCCTGATAACAGGAAATAGTGCAGATATGTGCACTTTCGAGAAATTCTTCAACTTTGGTCAGTTTAACTGGATCATATCGATACAATTCTGAGTAATAGTTTTGAACTTTGATTGCCACTTTGGCTGGAGTTTCTGCAATGTAGTGGTCTGACCGCCTCACCTCTGTGAAAGCCAAGCTCTGTTTCAGTGCAAAGAGTTTTCACAAAAAATAGGTGGAGCACATGTTGCCCACCATTATATTTTTGCTTTGCACTGTACACAAATGTGATGTTTGTGTTGCCTTACCAGTGCATTAAGGCGAGTGGACACCTCTTCCCACTTACAACCCCAAGCTGGGATGTAGCCTGCAGAAGGTACGTTAAACTCCAGATGGTCCACCTCTGTGAGAGTGCACATAATGACTGCTGAGGCAGCCTGAGAGCAACATGATGAGAGGTGGCATGCCTGGTGGATGGTGTCCACTTTGAAGGTTACCCAGATAGGAAGTGGGTCCTCACAGAATAGTGTGTTGAACTCTGGTGCCAAAGTTTTGGTGTCCACCTATGAGAAAAATCTGAGTGACATGATCTCGGCTGGATGGGGTTTGCACCACTTTGGTGCCTGTGCCGCTAAGTGCAACAAAGAGGAGGAAATTGACACCAACCTGTGGTTGGAGAAATCTATTTTGTCATTATAAAGTGTTCAACCTGAGATCAAAAGTTCAACAGTGCAAGAATAAGGTCAATGTATGACATAAACCTCATCTGACCGTTGTGCAAATGGGGACAGGACATTTTGTGGAGCAGCAGTGCATGTTTAAATAGGGTATCAAACATCCCCAAAGTGGATTTAAGAATGCAAAGTTTGACATGCCCCTGCAGGGGGCAGCCATGGAAGGCCAGCTTTCGGTGGCTGGGTTGGTTCAGCAGTTCAGGTCGCCCATCAAAAACAGATCAGGAGGAAGTGGGAGGGAAGTAACGTCTGAGAGAAATTCCTGGCGAGCCCACGCTCAGGTCAGGGCATAAATATTAATGATAGCGTGCACTTTGTCATCCCACAAAGGACATCACAAGCACATGACCATAGAGGTACAAATTTTTTGAAATAAATTTAAATTTTTGGGTCACACATATAAGCACCCCACAGTGTGGAAACCAAAAAGAAAGGGAGGGAGGAGTATAGTTGCCCATGTTTCCTCAGCACCATGTGGATAGTGGGTTTCCTGAATGGCCAGGATGCCCACAGGCAAATTATTTTTTTAAAAAACTCAGTTTCCTAGCCTGGGATGGCGAGGCCTTGAGTCCAGCAATGTTCAACGTCCCTATTTTAAAGGAATCACCCACACACTTTAGATGCTATGGGAAGGGCCCCCTTGCCCATCCTTTGGCTCATTTTCAGCACGTGATATGGCACTATTTGTGCAGGAAACAACAGAGTCTGTTGAAAACTTTTCTTTCTCGTTGCAAACACTTTTGCAACCTATTAATTCAAGACTAAATCTAGTTTGATAATCTCACAGAGGAGATTAGTATGCGCCCATGTCTGGGAGCAGTTGGGCAAGCAAGGCAAGAGGAGCAGGCGGAAGGCCTGTGGCCTCTAACGTTCAAAAACGCCCCAGAGAATCCAGCAGAATAGACAAAAATCTCAAAAAACTGGCGGTCACAATTTCCCTGGAGATACTCACGTGGCAAGCACGATGCAACCAGTACATCAACACGCCACACTCCCAGCCACTTTTGTCAGTGGAATTCAGAGTCCATGTGTATATGGACATCCAAAAAATGGCCTTATGGGAAAAATTTTGTGAAGATGTACACAAAATTTTCCCAACCGCGGTGTACGTTGCACCTCACTCCATGTCACGCGGTTGGCTGGACCTAGGTTTTGAAAGCAAAATAGCAGCAGACGAGGCTGCAGTGGTGCGCATAGTGGTCGATCTCCCCAAAGGGCAATAGGTCATCGAAACCAAATGCACCAGATGGACAAAATCAAACCAAATTTTCCTCACGTTTGACTTTTTGCCTACTACAGTAAAACGTGACATTTTGGAGCAACACCTGAAAGATGGTCTCGCCGTATATGGCGAAATACAATCTTTTAAAATGCAACATTTCATGCTGGTGCCACACCTGTGCACTGGCAAAGCCATCGCAGTTCTGACCCCAACTGAGGAGATCGCGAAGGACCTAACCCAGATCCTGCACTCCACCTTTATTGACATCGCAGGGCATACCACCCACCCATTCTGGGTAACCGTGGACAGCGCGCCCCCCATTTGCACCCACTGTGATGCGTTTGGCCATATGGCGCACGCATGCCCCATCAAAAGAGGGCGTCACATTTCAAGAGCACCCCTCAGCGGCCATGGCCAGCGGAGAGGCGCACTACGAACCAACCGCAAGCACCAAGGAGGCTTTCCCATAGGGAGCACAAGGCTGCTACCTATTGGTAAAGCCCATCTCCCCGCAGGAACAGAAGAAGGCCAAGCAGGCCCATAGGGCCGCGGCCAAGGAAGCGGCCAAGGCCACCACCACCATCCCACACTCACAACGCCAAGAGGACATGGAGACCTTCACGGTGGAAGTGACTTGGGAATCCATCACCCAATCAGATTGGGAGGCCCATGCCAAGCGGGCCACTCAATCCAAGGATCTGATGGGAGATGCGATCTCACCCAATCGCTGCACCAAAGCTCCGATCAAAACTGACTTGGGACCTATCCCAACTGAAAATTTTTTTTTGCCCCACTCAACAGTGCACCAAACTTATCTGCACCACAAAAAATTCGTCCGACGTTGGGAAAACAAAAAGCGAAGGCCAAAGCCAATGCAACTCTTTCCACAAAAATTAACAAAAACTCTTATAGCGTTGCTGCTAACACCCGCACTGCTGTGAAAGCCTGTGGGGACCTTGAAGAGGCTGGTGGGCCCGGGGCCCACCCCCTCACACCTAAAGTGCGATGGGGGAAACCTTCACTCTAGGGATGCTGAATATTGCCGGACTCAAGGCCTCCCCATCCCAGGCTAGGAAACTGAGTTTTTTACAACACAATTTACCCGTGGATATCCTGGCCATCCAGGAGTCCCATTGTCCACAAGGTTCCGAGGAAGCTTGGAAAACAATGCTCCTCCCATCCCTATCCTTTTGGTCAAAGCACTGAGGGGTGCTAATTCAGAAAAATAATTTTTTCAAATTCACATCCTCAGAAACATTCCTAAATGGCTGAGTGCTCATCATCACCTTATCGTGGGCTGACGTTGTGCACACAATTGTCAATATCTACGCCCCAAACGGTGCACAAGAGTGTCAAATTTTTCTCGTTGGTCAAATCCCTCCTGCTACCCCCTGATTCTTTCCTAGTTGGTGACATGAACTGTTGGCTAACCTCACCAATGGACCAGTGGCCACCCTCACCCCACGCCCCACAGGGCCACGTAGAACTACACATTCTAAAAGCCACCCTTGGGTTAATGGATGCGCTGCCACAACATGCCCCACCGCTCAAAAACATGATGTGTCCCCACGTCCACAACAGCAACTAAGGTCCATGACCCGCATCGACCTTATTCTAACATTGGCGAAATTCCAACCCCACATCTCCCACTTCAAAACAACAAAAATGGAATTCTCCAACCACTGACTGGTCTTGATAACATACCACTTACCCGTCACAGTTGCAAAGGCCCCACATTGGTGCAAAATCTGCCCCCCAAGCTCGCATCACCAGGATTTTCCACATGGGTGGAAGAGGCAACTTTGGCGAAATCATTTGTTGCACCGTTTTGTGCGGACCCCATTTCCACATGGGCAACTTTCAAAGAGGACACCATCCGCCACTATCGCCATCTCTCCTCCAGACGCTCACAAGCCACATCGGCGGTCATCTCGCATGCTCTGGTGGAATTGGCCCACTTGGAGTCCAACATTCCAGCCACAGGATACAGCCCTGCATGGGGCCAGAAGTGGGCGGAGGCAGCCGCCCACCTCAACGCACTCGAAAGGCAACACAAACATCAGGTTTGTGTCCAATACAGGGCCACATGCATCACTAAAGGCAACAAGTGCACCGCATACTTCTTTAAAAATTTTTTCGCACCACGCCAGAGTGTGGCCTGCACACAGGTGTGAAGATTGGATAATTCCATTGTGGACACACTGGCCAAAGTGGCAATCAAAATGCAAAAATATTACTCCAAGTTATACCGAGCTGAACCAATTCAGCTGGCTGAAATGGCGGAATTTCTTGACTGAGCTCATATCTGCACCATTTTCCAATACCCAGAAACAATGAATTTAATTACTCCAAATGAATTATGGACAGCCATTCGCGGTGCGCCAAACCAAAAATGCCCAGGCCCAGATGGCATTCCATATGAGTTCTACAAAAAATATTTCAAATATATATCCCCATTGCTGCTAGCCTCACTTAACCAAAGCCTGTTGGAAACGCGCCTCCTACCAGGAGGACATGAGGCCTTTACTGTCACACTCTTCAAGAAAGGGGATAAGCTTGACTTAGCCAACTGGCGCCCCATTTCTCTAACAAACACAGATACCAAAATTTTAACAAAAATCATGGCTAACCGTTTAGGGACTGTAGCATCTGCCACCATCTCCCCAGAATAATTTGATTTCATCCCCAGAAGGTCAATTTGGGATAACGTGCACTCTGTGGCTAATGTATGTCAGTCCACAGCCTCTGGGGCACTTGTATTCTTGGACCAACAAAAGGCCTATGATAGAGTAAACTGGGAATACCTTAGGGCCTGCCTCCATCAATTCTGCCTACCCCCCCGCTTCATAAACTGGGTGATGCTGCTCACGGAATCTGCGACAATGGCAGTGCGTGGCCCAGGCTTCCTAACGGAAGTAGTCCGCCATCAAAGGGGCCTGCGACAAGGGGACCCTCTCAGCCCACTCTTATACAACTTCAGCCTTGACCCACTACTGCGAAATGTGAATGCCCAATTCACTGGGGTCCATGTGCCAGGCCAAACCCCAGTCAAGATGATGGCATTTGCAGATGATTGCGTGGTGGGGGTGTCTAATAACAAAGATGCACGCGAGCTTGAAGCCCTCATCCAGGAATATTCCCGGGTAAGCAACGCGGCACTGAACGCCTCCAAAATTGAAATCATCCTCCTTGGTCAGTTTCAGAACTGCTGGGCCCCAGCAATTATTCCCAACCCGGCCCATCTGCTCGCCCACGTCCACGCCTTACTAACTCAGCACACACCGCTCCACTGGTGCTCCCCTTCGTGCCACATCCTACCATAGGACCGGTGCGCCATCTGGGCGTGTGAGTGGAGGCAGGCGGGTACACATCAGCAGTAATGGAGAGTCATATTCTAAACAACGTGACAAAGCGAATCGCCTCTCTCAGAGCCCACCCTACTACCCTCACTGGCAGGGTTGTTCTTGCCAACTCTATGCTCCTATCCAAAGTCTGGTTTGGAGCCCACGCCATCCCCTTCTCCCCAAGCTTCTTCAAATCCCTGTATGCTTTGCTGCAAGGATGGCTTTGGTCAGGCCGCCCTCTACCAGTACGGCTAGAGGTCATGTTTGGCCCTCATCATCAAGGTGGCATGGGCCTGCTTGACTTCAAAGCCCATGCTGTCAAGATCCTGGGCACCTGGATCACGGCCATCACCGCTCCTACACTCCCATCCCAACACTGGTCCTGCGCGGCCCACTCCAACTTCTCCTGAGCCTTGGGCCTCAACAATCCATCAAACCCCCACTCCCTGATGAAATACCTCGCATCACACACATTGGCCACAGTTCCTCACGGGACTAAATTCCACTACAAAAGAATCCTACTCTCCATGCAAAGCGCAGAGTGGATAATTCGTATTAGTGGACATACAACCCGAAGAGGCCGCCCCTCTCCTCAGTTCACACAAGAGGTACAGGGGCTACCCATCCATGATGGCGTGATCCCCAGTCGACCCCAAGTCCTATCCAGGGTGGACTACCTGGACATGATGGACATCCCTTATTCCACTGAGACCCAAAAGACTATCTGGAAATACGCACACCATCCTCTGTTGCAGCCTCAAGTCTGCTCCCATGTGTGGCGCTGCCTGAGGCGGGTGTATCGTACAGCTGAGCGCTCTAACGTTTTACACTCATCCTGTGTCGTGTGTGGCCAGTATGGAACGCTGTTCCACCGCCTGGAGAAGTGCCCCACCTCTAAAGTGATATGGCGCGAAGTCCAACGTCTGCTGGGCCAGGATCAAACGCATCCCTTCAGTCTGTCAAAAGATATGTTTGCTTCATCAATGGCCTCCTCCCTTCCACCCTCCGTGCTCTGGTGGTTGCAATCGCCATGTGGACTATCCACACGATTGTCTTGGATGCCATCGCTGGATCTATCCCCACCCTCCCTGAAGCTGTCCACAGATTCCAGTCTCTTTTGGTGGACCACTTTCAAGCGTGGATGTTTGGATATCTCCCACCGCGTCGCTGACAGCTGGTCTCCTCCTGGTTCCCAGTCTGGCTCATCAAATCAGACCCCTTCCTCCACACGTGCTCAATAGTGGCTACGGACCCTTCACACGTTCCCTCCCCCTCTCCATAAGTGGCGTTCCCGCTGGCAACAAGAGATAGCATCGCTTCTCTGGGGTGCCTCCCCTGGTACTAAGTTTATCTTTCCTGAGTCATATTCAGAAGTGTCCGTCCCATGGTTGGCCTTCCCTGCAATAAATTTAAATTTAAAATTTAAACAACAGAGTCTGTTGAATTATAGCGGTCCTTTAGGGCACTATCCAAATTTTTGTATGGTTCTTGTTTTTGGTGGAATTTTCTTTTTTCCAAATTTTCAGGTTACTGTGCTCCTGATGTGCACCATCAAAGGCTGAAAAGAATTTTGGGGGAATGGGTGGTAGAATCAGTTTTGATCAAAGCATGGTAAGTTTGCTCAGGTAAATCCGACTTACCCATTGGGTCATCAGATTGGTTGGCAAAATCTGATTGGTGCTCGGATTCTTGAACTGCTTCTGCAGCAAATGACTTGATGACATTCTAGGTCTGGGTGGGGGATCACAGATGCAGCTGTGGTTGCTGCCTTGACAGCTGCTCTGTGTGTCTGCTTGACCTTCTTGCGCTCTTGCAGGGATACAGGTTTGACCTGAATGTAACACCCCTGAACGCCCCATGGGAAGGTGGCGTCAGTGTCAATAGCTTGTTTATAATCGTTATCTGCAATTCCTAATGTGTCAGGGAGGATTTCACTTTGTGTGATGCCCTCCTTGGAGGGGCAGGTGTGGGCCTTGTGGCCAAAGCACAACAAAAGGTGCAGAAAATGGCGCGCTATTCACCTTGATGTGGAATGGGTGGGATTATGCCCATCAATAAACACAACTGCGGTGTGAGGTATTTGGGTATAGTCTACCATAATGACATGGTTGGGGTGAACACAACAATTGCTTTGCCTGTGCACACGTCCACCATGAGCATAAAGCGTTCAATTTCAAAGGAGTGAATTTCCCCATATGCCTTATTCCCAGCCATGAGGTGGTTCTCCAGCACTGTGCACTTAATTGCTGTGGGGAGGAAGATAAACGTAACAAAAATTTTGGTTAGATTTTGTATATTGAGTGCACTTTGTTTTGACCACCCATTGACCATCTAGGAGGTCTACCACCACACACACCTGTGCAGCTTCGTCCGCTGCATCTTTAACTTCAAACCTGAGATTAACCAACTGCAGGTCATAAAGTGCGGTAGACATAAACTGCTTTCAGGAAATGGTTGTGCCCAGTTCCAAAGAACTTTTCCCAAAGCGCCATTTGATTAATATCCAGGAAAACTCAAAGCCCATGCTCCACTGACAACAGGGGCTGAGAATGCGAAGTTTTGATGAACTGGTTACATTTTGATTGCCAGGCTAAAAGCTCCAAGGAAATACTAACAGCCAGTTTTTTTATTTTTATCCAGACCGCCGGTGTTGCCAAAGCATTTATGAATTTTAGATATTGTGGTGCCCAATACTGTTCCCTTTACTTTTCTAGCCCAACTGCTGCCCAACATTGGGTGCACTCTAGTCTCCTCAAAGAGATTATCAAACTTACCTAGTCTTGAATCAATTTTGTTGGAATTAGTGATTGCAACGAGAGAGAAAAGTTTTTTGTTTAGATTTAAAGATGTTTGCATAGTGATAGCTAGTAAAGTTTAGTATTAAAGATGTTTACAGAGTATTAGCTGATGATTATAGCACTAAAGACGTTCTAGATAAATAATTCTTATATTATAGCATTAAACATGATTACATAGTGATAGCTCAAATTTTCATAAGGTAACAGATAAAGAGATACTCGGGCTTCCAACCAAGTGAGTCAGGATCCAGTGGATAGCTCAGAAAGCCATGGGCACAGTTATTCACATGATACTAAAATGTAAAAATCCTAGGTTTCTTGTGAAGAATATAGCAGAACAAAAATATAATATTGTCCCCCTCAAAAGCAAGTTGCGTGTTATGGGGGCAACCGCAGGTCTTGTGGAGGCTACTACCAAGGACAGGAAAGGAGGAGAGGGCGACAACATCTCAGGGATTTGTGGCTGCGTGTATTTGATTGATTTAAAATAATTTATAATATTTTTAACAGAATTAACACTTAAATTGGATTGAAGAGTTGTATGATATCAGCATCATCCCAGTGTGTTGATGCATCAGCAGATTCAATTACCCAGTCAAGGAGGGTACAAATCTTAGTCAATAGTATGGCATTTTTCACCCAAGTGAGTATAGGATTGGGAAGCTTATAAAACTGTGGCAGAGTCTACAAACAACAGGTAAAACAGCAATGGTAAAAATAGTTTTATTCAATAGAAAAGTAGATAAATATATGAACTACCTGAAAAACCTAGAAAGGTCGTCTGCTTTTTATATATTGTGGTCAGTATATTGGTATGGGGTGATACTAGTCTAATGTATGCCAAAGAAATTATTTTTGAGTGTGAAGTTCAAAATCCTATATCATTTTAAGGGTTTGGTACGGAAACATAAATAATTATAACTTGCTGGATTAAAGAGTGGTGAAATCAGGCTCTGATCAAATGGCTAAGGTGATCTTAGAATGATCCAGATGTATAATAACAAAAAAAATTTATATTTTTAAATAAACCTTATAAAATGAGTGATGAATTAATAATGGAAGTGTCACTATTATACAGATTTTATAGTTTTTAGGCCATCCAAAGTAACCATCAAATGAGCCTCAGTGATTTGAAGCTAACCGCTCGCCAAAACCACGATTAGTGCTGGTAAGGCAGTAATCGCCCGAAAAGTCGGGGAAATCATCTCTTCCAAATAGGCATGTACACTTCATCATTACTATGCACGACACGGCAATTTATAGTGGTTTTGCAAGTCATATTAAACAAACTTGACATTATTACGCAGTGATTGTTCTGTTTAAGGCCTACTTTGGTAATATTGGTTGTGTGTCAACCAGATTGATAGACCCAGTTGGTGCCCCTTGGACTGGATTACCCCTCTACAAATCCCCTCTATCTTCTCCAAATGATAAGAGGTAGAGCGGGTGAGTAGGAGAGTAGATCTTCTAAGAGTGCCACTACTTTTGTCATAATTCTTGAATAGTGTGTTTCAAAATGAGGTCTGAGGACCTACTTAGGAGGGTCTAAAGACCCATTAAATACTTTAAATAAATTCTCTAAGATGATGGACAAATAATGGGTACTGGCGCTTAAAGCTAAAATATACCTGCAAAAATAAAACCTATAATTAGAAAATAAAATCAAACTATAGCCAAAATTTAATAAAAGCCAAGGTCAAATACTTGTGAGAAATAAATGCTATGAGATTACGTGATTACCAAAGATCAAAAAGCTAGGGTTCAATTTAAGGACCCAATCCACCCTTTTAAATTTTTCACTGAGATATTGTTAAACTAACTAAAATCCTAAATTCTCTAGTTTACTTTCATTGTAAAAATTGAGTTTTTACATATCACACTATTATTACTATTCTAAGATTTATCATAATAAAACTAGCGGAATGTCTGAGCCTAGCAGATTGTTTTACACCGTGATCTGGAGCTCACCTGCCAATGTAGCCACAGGCAAATTTGATCTCCTTACCGTTTCTTCTGACTATTCAATCTTAACATCAGATCATGAGTTTTCTTAAAAGTTATTTTAAAATTTCTGTACTTTTTGGATTATCCCCCTCCTCTTCTGGACCTTATTCTTTATTCTTATATGTGACAAGCTATATTGAACATGCTAAGGATTGGCTCAAACGTTGTTTTATATATACTTAAAACTCCTTAAAATTTACCATCTTTGCCCATGGGATCTAATGGCAAATACGATTGCAGCCTAATTATCTTAACAAAGGAGAGGGTAAAGACCATCCCTCATTCATCACATGAGCAAGGTCACCCTTTTGGGCTAAGGGACTGACTTGAGGTCTGAGACATTTCTGGACATAAAGGGATACTTGGCACGATCCAGATGAAGGGATTGATCCTTAGGTCTTATTTTATGAATTACAAATTGATTAGTTAGCTTTATGGACAACACATAGATGTCACTTATTAAAATTTTATAAAAGTAATATTAAAATGCATTGAAACTAAGTCCAAAAGCTATCTTTTAATATTAGAGCACCTCAAACGCTTTTTTACTGCTTAAGTATCTGTGATGCTTAATGTATGCATGACTCTACTTGATGTTAAGTTAAGCAACTTAAGATTCTTATGGTTTATCCAACTTGGAATAAAGCTATATTTAAGGATATCAGTCAATTTTAGACGTAAAAAGTTTATATTTATTCTCAGGAGAGACAGAGTTTGAAGCAGAAAGATATTAGCCAAACATCTTATGAGTTGACCATTGACTAACAGAAACCACCGCCTGATAATTTCATTATTTGGACCTTAACTTCCAAGGCTTATATGGTCTTATTGATCCTAAAACTACCTCATTGTGTACAAAAAGGTCAATCTCTTGACTAACTAAGGACAAAGGTCCCTTTACCCATTGGGAAAGTTATTGCCAGTCAAGGGGAATGATATCCTGAATGAAGGCTTATCCTTTCAAAAACTATGAATATCCCTTCATTCAAGTATACAAATGACACTACATCAGATCTTGTCTGGGTTAGTTTGCCAAAGTGCACATGTGCCCTAGTAACAAATAATCCCACTAGGAAGCCCGCTGACGCTTTAAGAAAAAATTGTTTAGCTTTTCATAGAAACTGGCTTACACTTTAGAAATCAAAAATTGGTTCTTTTTTGCAGGTACTTTCCAAGACCACCAGTTAAAAATGTACCTATCCAATGACAAACAATTTTAGCGGTGACAACATTCTTGTCATGGCTGGAAAATGACATAATCATATGGACAAATCCAAGAGACAAAGCTACATTTTAGGAAGCCAAGGAGGTGAAATTGGATGGCCTCCCTGATCTCAAGTATACCTTAGATCAACGCTGGGTGAGGCGAGGTATGTCCAGGTTGATCCCAGGGATGCTAGAGAAGTTAAGCCCTGCATAACAGCAGGCGCGTTAAAACAAACCAGCTTTTTGTTGAATAAAAATGGTTCAATTCAGTTTTTAGGAGAATGGGGTCTTGAAACCCATTCAGTTTTTTTACTTTCCAGCTTGGGTTGGCCGCTTTTACAATAAAATACCTGATTTTGGTCAATTACTAAATAAATCATCTTGCCCAATGGAAGCGTTCACAAATTGTGCATCTCAGATTAGACCCACTTCCCTCTATTGATTGTTTGCCTGAAATCCCCTAAATTCCTCATGTCAAGACCAATCTTTCCCATTAGTCAACTTCTCCCATACAATAAAGCCCCTCGTTTAGTACACCGTTTTGTATTTATGTTATCTTGGATGATCCTGTGAATGGACCTCATTGAGGAGGTCTCGTGCAACATTAACCACTTAATTTTAAGTATGCTAAATCTATCCTCCCATGCACCGTTGGGCCGCCCAGGTTTCCTCCAACCTAGGACGCCTATTTCTTACTATTTAGTGCATCGCATTGCTTCTATCTGGTTATTCTCTATTATGATAACCTTCCTCAATCTAAGTTATTATTGCTCAAGCACCCTTTGCTGGGCTCTAGTAACTTTTGTACTGGCAACTAGTTCCCTGGTAGTGGCCCTGTGCACCGTGCACCTCCACGTTTGGAACAGGAGAGTTATAGATACTCTTTCTGCAATTCATAAATGAAGGAAATAGGAATGTGACAAGATGGGGCCACCATAACCAACAAGAAATAACTGTTAAAATATGAGTGAATTTGCGATTTAGAGCGCCAATGACTTTTATCCATATGACTCTTGATGAAGCAACTTATCAGATTCAAAAAGCCAAATTAGCTGATTTGTGGAAACCTTAAACTTTGGAACTTTACAACCTAAAGCACACAAATCAAAGTCATACAGCCTGGATTGCAGATGATATGATACACATATACACCACTGACTTCCTTATAAGTTCTACAGTGGTTGTGGATTAAACTGATTCTTACCTCTTACTGTTTGTTCATCATGCTCTCCACCATCACCTTCAGCCTTAAGTATTTCAACATATGGACTCTAAATACAATTCAGTATTACCCAGCAGATTCATTACCAAAGTCTTGAATTGTATGTGATTGCTTCCAATTTTGGTTGGGACGATCAAGGAGCCATTTTGAATAATTGAAAATATCAATGAGTTACAGAACCAAATTTTTTATTTATAATGACGAAGTAGATATATTCATACCAAAATTTTTCAGTAGGTCAGTGATGCTTCACTAAACATACATTATTGATTGGATCAAAGTGTTACAAATTTTTAGCCCAATCAAATAAACAATAACAACAATAAAAGTCCCAGTTAGAGGATTTAATTAATCTGATCTGTTAGCTCAATGAAAGAGCCGATGGTCAACCAATTTTGAAGTGAGCATTCAGAAAAGGCCCCTGGTGTCATGATCCTTGACATAGTTGTGGGGACAGACTGTAAGAACAAGGTAGAGATTACTAAGGCTAAGGGTAAAAAGTTGGCTGCCCTCTCTGATCTTTAATATACTCTGAAACTACGTTTTGTAAGGGACAAATATGACCATTTTGATACCAGGTGTTTGCTAAACGATGTATCCACCCTGTAGATTGGGACCAACTAGTGCTAAAAAAGATACCAGGTGTTTGCGTGGTGAGGTTTTAGGCAATACATCTTTGGTCTTGAAATCTACAAGGTACTCAACTTAAAGAGAATGAGATGTTTCAATTAACAGGAAAACGAGGTTTTAAGTCATATTGCAGATATAATATTTATAAATAAATAGGAAATATTAATTAACAATAGAAACTTGAGTTAAGTCCTTTTCAAAATATGTCATCACTGAGAATGCTAAGTTAATTTGATTGGCTTGATTTGGCTTAGTTTCCTATTTTGTTGGTTATTTTCCCAATTTTCTATATAATCATACTCATTAGAACAACTTCTTTGTTGGTTGTCATATTAAATAAATCTATTAATATTCATCAGATGGACTTTTGTGTAATACACGCCTTGAACTTTCTCAAGGAGGTCATAAAAAATCTTAGACATTAACATCTTTTAGTTTTTGATATGGATTGCCTTTACTCATCTTTGATTATGGACCACTTTACATTGAAGCTCTTCCTGGTTTAGACTTCAACATTTCTAAGGTTGGGGCCTTAGTTGTTTCCTTTTTGTTTACTGTGTATTACTTATTAAATTTGAGCCATTTATGTGTCAGCTCCATTTTTGGTGTGTTACATTTGTTACAGTGGAAGGTTCTCTACTTCTTAAATGGTGTGTTTCCCATCATCTCTATGAAAACAGGAGATATAAAGACACTCTCCTTACATTAGACAACCAACCAAATTTAGAATAATTGTAGGGATTTTGTCAGTGTATGACTATCCCTTAGAGGTAACAGGTTGCGTTGGATGTTTAACATGGTCACTGTTTCTCACCACGGCGTCATTGTTCATTTTTGTTGGTGCACAGCTTGGCATTTCTTTCCTTAACATTTGATTAAGGGTTCCTGCCATTCCTAAACGTATCTGGGTGGTTTGGACCCTTATAGGCCATTCTATAACGTTTACAAAACATACTTCTAAATAATCAGTTATAAAAAAAGCAGATGCTAGTTTTGATTGTTTTTTTGCTTATAGTAGCACCGTTTTAAACAGCCCATGCCTGAGCCTTCATGGTGCTAGTTTGCTGATTTACTTTATTTCAATTCAGATACCTGGGACTTTAAAGTTTTAAGAGCTTAGCCATATTTATGGAAGTCTATTGAAAGTTTAAAACACCTTCTGTAAGCACGTCAACCAGATATGTCTCCATTCTATTTTTTCCTGAAGTTCTTACCCATCATCAGGTGGGTTACTCAATTACAGCATATTTATATAGATCTTTATAATAAAGTCTAGTCCTTACTCCTGTCTGATGTTGCAGAAGTGTCATTTATCCATTTTGATCTGGCCAAGTATAGTAAAACAATTCAGGCATGGCTGTATTCGCCTTTCAACTTTGATCAGGTGATTGGACGCTTCATGGGAGATTTCCTACCCCAATCAAAGTAAGTTTTGTTAATTTTACCATATATGTTTCACCCATGAAGCCCTTATAAATACTCCTCCCAAAATCACTAATATTTTTTGAAAAAGCTGACCTTTTTACTGAGACCTTGTCTACCTCAATGAAATTGACAAGTCAAGCTAGGATTATCCCCAAAGTATTAGTTATATAACCATATGATTTAAATTCCTATATGGGAATCCATCCTGTAGACCAAAGTCAATTCTCATTGGTAATGTATATTGCGGTTATGAAAAATGAATAACAAAAATCCAGAAATTAGATCTTGGAATCCTACCTTTGAAACTTGAAAACAAAGTTTTTAGATTATAAGCACATAAAGACAAACTAATTGTTTATAAGTTCATGCAGGCTTAGCACTAAACCGTTATCTTTATATATTGGATCACCCCTGAGGGCTATTTCCTGGATTCTATTTATTCATTTTTCATAACCGCAATATACATTACCAATGAGAAAGTCCCCCAGTCTCAGGAGGCGAGAAAGGAATAGTAATTATAAATGGTGATATTATTATGCCTAGCGCAAGTTAATAAGTGAGTTGGTTAGCCTATTTACTCCAAAATAAAATTTATTTTTAAATTTTTTCTGCTATTAGCCAATCTCTCTTCTCTTTTTTGAAGATAATGATAAAGTTTTTGTAGATACTGGTGCCTTAGAGAATTTTTTGATTAAAATTAGCGGAATAATTGAATTACAATATCTACCTGGTAATATGGATTAGAAAATGCCTCTCAGCCTAGTCCCAAACTGAAAGTTTAAGATCTTGTTGATTATCAAGTTAGTAAATATTACTCTGGAAATTACTTAATGGCGATTAAAATATGCTGTACTAATTGACTTAGGTGTAAAGTGGGGGCGAAATTTTTATATTGGCTGATTTTATGGACAATATTTTGACTTTAGCTTTACAAGGTTGAAAAGAGATAATAATACCCAAGTTTACGCTAGACACATCAATAAGTTTGCCACAATGGCCTAATGTGCAGAAACCCAATCTTGCGCCTCTTCTGAAGCCCATTACAGAAGCCACCCCACCTCCATGTTTGGAAAGGTTAGAGTCTTTTTTGATGAGGCTTCTGCAAATGTTTTTCCTACCCATTCTGAGTTATATTGTTACATCAAATTTACAGTGCACTTGGTCACATTTACCCAATTTACACCATGAACTTAAGGTAGAAGGCAGCACAAGATGTTAGGGTGACTGAACAACTTTCAATAGGCTCTTTTTTCAGCGTGCCTCTCCAGTATGCTCACTACTTTTCTTTTTGAAAAAAGCAGGTGGTATTTATGACCTTGTGTAGAATATGCTAATATGAACTATGTAACTATACCTGATCTGTAACTCATCCCCATGGAGGCAAAATTGCTATTACCTGGAGAAAGCCAAAGTCTTAACCAAAATTGTATTTCTTGAGCTCATTTAACTATATTTGCGTTAAAATGGGGCAGTAATGGTGTTGAAATTTTGGTCTGACCAACCATTCAATATTATATATTGTTTATATACATAATATTTATACTATAAACTGATGAAGGGTTCTTTTCCTTGGACCTTGATGCTAATGGCAATATGTAGAATTGGTGTGCTCTGGGCTACTTTATCCTCTGCGCCTACGTTCTTTTATGTAATTATTAATCAATAGGAATAAGTTACTATTGGGCTCTTGCCCTGGCCCTGAATATGATATAATGAGGTTAGATTCTTTCCCACACTTCTGGCAATATGCCCCAATCACCTATTACTGATTTACCTTGGCTTTAAGGACATGTAAACTCAAATTCTTCTTTTTTATTATTAAAAAATGTCTCCCTTCCATACAAGCTGGAATAAGACAATCATCAAGGTTTTATTATCCCCAAATCTAAGCCAATGGTTCCTATCATTTTTAGAATACTTATGATCTGCCTAATATTACTTAAAACAATATAAAAGGATGGGAGAAGAAATTTGAAGGGAATTTGTTATTCTCCTAATTAATGAATCTGCTTAAAATATCTTGTACAGTAAAAACTTTTTATTTATCTTTAAAATTACTGTTTTCATATAGTTCCCTTATTTTATTAAAAGTATCTATTAAGCTGTGAAGTTGTATTACTGCCTAAGCACTGATTAAAACATCTGGTGATCACTCAGGGGCACTTTTTGGTAACATGTCTTCTGCTTTTATAAAAACCAAAATGTCATATTTTGATTACAGTTTCTGGGGTGACCCTCATTTATTTTATATGTTGAACTGACTATGAGGATCAGCTGAGTTCAAACATTGCGGGATTACTTGCCAATATTATATTCCAAAACGTTCATACTAACCTAAAAAGCGAGGAGGATATCCTACAACCCCACTCTGCCTTGACGGCCTTTATTTATCAAGGGAATGGAAAGTTCCCACAACTACTATTATATATCAGAAGCTGAAAACTTTGCATATCCTGGTCCAATTAAGGACAAGACTATGGGACTTAAATTCTCGCCTGGTCAAGTACAACTAAAAAAAACATCTAGTTTTGTCTCAAAGGGAACAGCATTATTTTATTAGTTTAGTGAATCAAATCTACCAAGTTGCTAAAAATGCCACTTGTGTAGACAAATAATATTCAGGATTATCCCTCGGATCCTAATTCTAAAGAAAATATGGATGCAGTTGTGACCAACTTGACTAACATTTTGACCACCATACCCTACCTGCTATTCCTGCACTGCTACTACTAGCCCTGCTGTGACTGCCACTCCTGTTAGTTAAAACCTCCATGACACCAATATTGACCACTCCATGGAATCTTCCTAATTTAAACAAGCACCTTCTCATTACGTTAACACTGTTACCTGACCAAATTTGGTAAGCAAGGAAATATCCATATATTTATGCATTTTATTAAATTAACTATGATAAACGCTTATGATAGGCCAGAATAGCCACTTTGGTGAATTTTTTAGACTTCTACAGCCTGGTGTTGTTAATTCTGAAGCTATGTGAAGACGGCATATCTTATCCAATCTTAAAAATATTATCATTAAAGAGTTTGATGTGGCAGAACGGATGATAGAACAAAAACTGCCTTCCTTTCTACAGCTTTTACCTTGGTGGAGAAGTTTTAGCCTTTGCTAATCACTTTTACTATGAGGCTCAAGTATTATATGTAACCAAGGGCCTAAAATCATTGTGATTCTTAATTGCTTTCTTTCATATCTACGAGCCTCACAAGGACTATATTGGGCCATGTTACCCGTTAAAACCCCAATCACTTTACCTGTAAAAGGTGATTTACCTCCAGTGTTATGCACTTACTTTTGGCGCCCATAATACTAAACCTTCTAAGAAGAAACCCAGAACTTATTATTTAGGTTTAACCACGGATAAAAATTTTTGGGACAAATATGCCACACCAAGAATGAGGATAAAAATTTGGGAATTTCTTTAAAGTAGTATAAAAGGGATACTCTTTGTACACTAAAAGTTTAACATCCCAATTTAAATTTTAGCAATAATATATGCTACCTTGGTGGCAAAACTTCTAGTGCTATAGAATAAGAGTTCATTACGCCTCTACGACAACAGATAAGCAGTGATTTATGTACTTGCCTGAGTCAAGAAGATACTCTTGACGTTTATATGCTTACCATCTCAGAAAATCATGCATAGTGTAGATATATTAATATCAGTGAATACCATTAACGTTTGGTCAATTGTGGATAGCAAAACCCGTTAACATAGTTTTTTTCAATGCTAATGAAGGAAATTGCCGTTGCATCTAGTAATGCTCATTGTAAAGAATATGGAACTGCGAGGCCTAACACCACTACCTCACTAGGAGCTTATAGCTCCTTGCCGCTGAAGTTTGGTACTATATTACTATCTGGTCAAGACATTATTTTGCCTCACGATGACTATGAGCTGGTTAGTGGTGCCTCTTTTAAGAACAATATTGCCTCAAATCCAATTTTGAGAACGATACTTTGGATATAGGTGGACAACACTTCCTGCTTTATTATACCAAGAAGGAAACCCATTTTAATAAATGAGGCCTCATGGGCGTGGTTACTTAGAGCTCTTCTAATAAAATAAAGAGTGATTTTAAGACGCCTAGAGAGACTTATATACTTATTCCATACAACAGCATCAACCTTGCTGATTTACTATAATGATTGTTATGATTTTGGCGATATGGTTGAGTTACGCTGTAGGGGTTGCACAGGGTTGATCCTACTGAGCAGCAGACAGACAATATGGAAATCGCTGGTACTCAATATAAACTTAAAGAAATTAGTAAATATGAAGCAATTAGCTTCAACCACACCACACCACACCACTTCAAGTAAACTAATACTTAGTAGTGAACTCTTTCTGCTATGATCCACTATTACTAACAACAAACTTCCCCTCCAAACTTCTCATCTCTCTTATATATCAATGACTTTGGTAGATACTAACCCTTTTGCTTAGGTTATTCATTATCACCATACTCTCATTGCTTCATCCTCTTATCTGAGAGGCTCTGGCAGAGTCTATTATTCTTCAATTTGCTGTTGCCTTAGTTTGAGGTGATCTAGTAAATATTCATCATAAGCCAATATTACCTTATCACCTTGTTTGGAGGATATTTCTGGAAGTTTTGAATTACACTTCCAATGGGGCAGGTTTAGTCTCGAAGTTACAATGGGCGGATTCTCCAAAAAGGTAACAAATCAAATGAGAATACAGGTTATAATCTGACCTATCTTTTATTATCAAAAAGAGGAAATATTTATAGGCTTCATAACTGCTCATAATCTATCAGAGTGAATTAATCTCTGCGCAATCAAATCCTCAATCAATTGATTGTTTCAGATTGATCTTTAACCTTGATAGATTGTGATATATTGCTCACTCCTTCCAATGATGTTGGGGGAATCAATGAAGTGGATTTTTCAGAGATATGAGAATTTGGTGCAATCCTGACACTTCCCCCTCAAGATTCAATTGCAATGGAGGATGACTTCTTGAAAACCTAGGATGAATACAATTTACCACTATACCAGTATCAATATGAACAATCGAATACTATAATCCTTTTTGAAATATAACTCTATAGGGACCAGACCAATTAGTTCCCAACTTTTCAGTCCGCCCACCAGGCCGAGAATGATAGTACATAACGTAATCCCCAATCTGGTATTCAGGTAAGAAAGGTTTGTGTTGATTGCTCCTTTGGGTCTCTTTTTATGTGGTTGTTTCAATCAAAAATCATTGCTTGAGCCTGAATACGGATAATCTCATCAGCCAAATTCCTCATAATTAGAACAGAATTTCCTGGGATGCTTTCCTCAAGAATGGTCTGAACACTAGAAGGGACTGAAGGATCCCTCCCATATATACACTTAAATGGGGATATCTTGATAATGCGGTGGTAGCTTATCCATTAAGCAAACAAGACACTAGGCAAATAAAAATTCCACCAAGTTGGGTCAGTGGATGCCATCTTTCTTAGAATTGAGACTAGGGTTCCATTAACTCGTTCAATGGCCCCATTTATAGATGGATTATAGGGGACAACAAATCGCTGAGTAGTGTTAAATAATTTGGATATCTCCTGGATAATTTGTGAGGTGAAATTTTCCCATTATCTGACATAAGGACCTTAGACACCCATGATAAGAAATGATATGCTGATATAGGAATAACGCTGTAGTCTTAGCCAAAGGGGTAGCAAGGAAATGGCCTCAACCCATTTAGTTAAATGGTTGACAGCCTTAATGATATACTGATGACCATGCAATCCCCAAGGAAAAGGACCTACAACATCAATGCTGACCACCTCAAACCCTTAGTTGGGAGAATAACTTGATTTTGATAGGTAGGGTTGGTAGTTCCATGGCTTTTGCAGATAAGACATGAGTCAAGGGTCTCTAAAATGAACTCAGTCATGTTGTTTCAATAGTATCAAGTCTTCAACCATTCTTGAGTCTTCTTTAAGCCGCAATGACCAACTTGTTCATGACCTTCCATCACAGCGTGAAATCTAGAGTTGGGATGTAGGAAGGGCAACCACTTAGATTTGACTTTATTATACAAAGCTTCCTCTTGAATCATAGTATCTTTGGTAATTGATTTTAGAAAGACTCGATCCTCTTCAGTCTCTCAAACCCATAACTCAGGTCGTCCAATAAGATTGTACAAGCGTTCTTCTTTTTCTAGTTCCAAGGTCAGAATAGGCAGTCAGGACAGCCCATTAGCATTTTGGTGCTGAGCCCCTGAGCAATGAAAAATGGAGAAATCGTAATTTTTCAACCTTAAAGCCCAACGGGTCAACCTCCCATCAGGGTCCTTCATATTCTGCAACCATCGTAAGGAGGAATGGTTGGTAATAACAGTGAAATGGTTACCATATAAGAAGGGGCGGAAGTTCTTGATTGCCAGAATTACTGCCAAACATTCCCACTCAGTAACACTATAATTTCGTTCGGCCTTTGACAAAGTTTTGCTATAGTAAGCAACAGGATGATTATTCTTCTCTTCATCACACTGAGATAAAATAGCCCCAATAACGAATTTGCTTGCATCAGTATGTGAAAAGAAAGGCTTATCAATTTTGGGGATGAATTAGAACAAGTGCCTTAATCAAGGCGGTACGCAGAGAATTGAATGACTGTTCTTGAGCTGACCCCCACTTGAAAGACACTCCTTTTTGCAACAGGTGAAATAAGGATTCAGCCATATCAGCAAAGTTGGGAATAAATTGCCGGTAATACCCAACCATGCCAAGAAAGACTTGAATATCCCATTAAGAAGAGGGAGGAGGCATTTATTGGACGGCTTAAACTTTGTTAAGAGGGTCAAATCCCTTTAGCTGAAACCTGATGTCCTAAAAAGTCCATTTCGTTTTGTAAGAATGAACATTTGGAGGGTTTGAGTTTTTAAGGAAGAGCCCCAAATTAGGCCGAAAACTTCTTTTAGATGGTCCAAATGCTCACTATAAGTTTTTGAGAATATGGAAATATCATCAAGATATACCAGAGCACAAGTAAGCTTTAGATCCTGTAGCATACCGTCCATGGCCCTTTGGAAGGTTACTGGGGCCTTGCTTAGTCCTTGAGGCATATGAGTTGGTTAAAACAACACTTCACTTAATATTGGGGCACACAAGGCATGATCTTCTGGTGATAAGTCTATTTTCCAGTATCCACTGGCTAAGTCCATGGCTGAAAAATAGGTGGATCCAGCCAACAACCTAAGAGAATCATCAATCCTAGGTAAGGGATAACAATCCCGTCAAGTGATGGCATTCAGTTGATAATAATCCATCATGACTCGATGAGAACCATCTTTTTTCTTAACCAATAACAATGGGGATGCCCAAGGACTATTGGAGGGTTTCAATAATCCAGCCTCCAACAATTGATGCAACTCCTTGGTAACCTGGGATTCTTTTGCTTTAGATTTATGATAGGTCATTGCACGAATAGGAAGATGATCACCAGTTTCAACAGTGTGCACTACTCCTTTCATCTTCCCAAAAAATGTAAGTATGCTTATCAAAGATGTTAATATTCATCTAACAATTGTAGCACTTGTTTCTCCTGTTCACTAGAGAGGTGTTTTCCAATAGAAGGACCTACAGTAAGGATTTCCTGATCACTTTTCAATCCAAAGTCGTGTAGACTCCCAAAGGGTTTAACATCATAGATGCAGGATAAGGGCAGTAACTTGACATAAGCAAATGGATGCTCTTGATCTACCAGTTTTGGCTCATTAGTAAGGTTCGCCAGTAAGACAGATAATGATCCTGAATAAGCATAATCCAATACTCCAGGAAAAGGCAAGAGCTCTTTAGCATAAGGATTGACAGTGCCTTGGACTTGTAGCAAATGTCCCTTGGGAATTGAAAAATGCAAAGAAGTGTTATAAATTACTTATGATTTTAACAGATTAACTAATTTCTCATGGAGAAAGTAGGCATCCCCTCTTCAATATCCGCTGATGTAGGGGGTAATTTTACGTGAGAGACCCAACATGATATTGAAGTGAATAAGACCTTTTGGTTCCTTCTAGCAGACATAACCGACATTGGGTAGAAGCATGATCAGATAAAAGTAAAGAAACTCTATACCCCAAAAGAGACAACGACGAGTCAGAATAATTGATAATTCCATCAAATTCTCAAAAAATTGAGTCCCCAAAAGTAAGTCATAACTCAAATTATCAAGTACAATGGCTGGGATGGTAAAGGTTAATTTCTCAATTTTCAGGTGAAAGGATGAAAAAGCTCCAATAGACCGAGTACTCTGAGGCCTGGCCGTGCCATATTCTTCATAATGAGAAATATTAGTGTTAATTTGATCTGTTTGATCAATTTTTTATGAATAAACATTCACCGGGGATCCAGTATCTATGATAGCTTTTGCATTGACTTGATTCACTCAGAAGTCAATATGGGTAATGGTGCTTCCAAATTGAGAGGATAATGCCAATAAGGAGGGAAAGGAATAAGAAGAATGTTCATTTTTATTACACTCAATCAAACTTTGATGTTCTTGCTGCGCACTCATCTCATTATTAAGGTGGAGAATCTTATTGGGATTATCTCTTTTCTTCTTCTCATCTGCTTCCTTTTTAAAACAACAATCCTCTTTATGTAAATATCAATGACAGTAGTTACACTGGATCGCCCTAGTGTTCTCAGGCATGTCATAGACTTTGGGGCGACTAGGTATAAGAGAATCATAAACTCGTGGGTTTTTGGAGAATTGAGGAGGCAATTCCAATAAGGCTTCCTTAATGTCCAAAATAATTCGGAAATTCTTTTTTACACTGATTAGATAAATTTGCATTTGAGTCCTGGAAGTAAAAGCTGACAGAACTGTAGTAATTGCATCATCCAAGTTTAACTAATTATTGGCTACTAGAGTTTGAACTTCTTAATAGAACCAATGAGCAAAGTCTTTTCTAGATTCATTTCAGTGGGGCTGTATACCCATAAAAGCCTTCTTTTGCGAGATAAGGCTTGCTTACTCCCAAATTATTTGATCAACTCTTCTTTGACCTGAGACCAAGTAGAGCAAGTCATTAAGTGGGGAACCATAATATCCTGAGCCAATTGAGTAAGACAATAAGGCAAGTAATTCATCTTTAGGTAATCCGTGGCCTCACTTAATGCCTTTTCATAAAGATAGAGAAAGGAGATAATGCTGCCTTCCCCCAAAGAGTATTTGTCATTGAATACTGGCTTGAAACTCATGGGAGCATTGGTGGTCAAAACATGCACTGCAGGTTGTTCTGATTGAGTGGAAATATAAGAGGTGGAATCTGAAACTTAAGAAGAAAATTGAGGGTAAGGACCAACAGCTTCAGTACAAACTTCACTATTCCAATGATTCAGATCAGCATGCCCTACTTTCTCATCTAATTGGCGAGAAAGCTCGAAGATCTGTTCTTTCTGTGCGTTATACTTGAGTTCCAGCGTCTCAATTTTCGCTTGGAGCAGTTCCCCTTTTGATTTGCAAGCATGTAGTAAGATATCAGTGTCCTTGGCCCATTTTCTCAGATTAATCAATTCATTGGATAATAATTGAAGTGACAAAAGGGGATTGATTGGTACCTCATCGGGAGTTAGGTTACACTCTTTGGCCAATTTAGAGAATTGTTCACGCAAGTGGTTCATCATGTTCAAGAGAGAGTCAATTTGCTGGTAAGATCCTGAATGCCCATCAACACCTGGAGGTCCCTGAGGTCCATCTGCACCTGGGGGTCCATGGGGCCCATCAGCTCTAGGAGGTCCATGTGGTCCTACACCCCCAGATGGCCCACGAGGTCCTTCAACCCCAGGAGGACCCATATTTCCAGAGGCTTTCTCTACTTTATTAACCCGGATTAAATTCCTGAGTACATCTGCTCCAATTGGAAAAGATGGGTTCTAATTTCCTCCTCCATTGATTAGCTACGCTCAGAGAGTTGGGAAATACCCTCTCTCCATTCTCTCTGAATCTCCTGAGCTTGCTTGGGGAACTGTACATCAACAAGATTGGAATCTCATAATTGAGCTGAATAAGCTGCTGATGTACTTCGTTGAGGAAAGCCCAATTACTTATGATAGCATCATGATTATCTTGGCTAAACTACAAGGCCAACTTGAAAAATTTGGAAATATAACCATTCAAGGACTGGAGACCTTCTAGTAAATTGAGTATCCCTTGATGGTGCATTACAACTACAGGTAATAAATGGTATAAGGTAGGATGTGCAAGTTGGTGCAAATATTGCTCAGGGCAATTCCTGGCATTTGAGAGATTTTCAGCACTTCCTGAAATATAGAAGGTACAGCATTAGATTGAGATCAGGTAGAAAAGATTCCAGGGATTAAGGCCCCTTCAAGCAATTGATTAATAATATTTTGTAGAGCCTCAGGCGGTATTTGAAAGTCTGAGGTAAAACTTAAGTTAGGACCATAAAATTACAAGTTGGCCTGAAATTCCAACGTGGAGGGTAATCTTGTGATTTGGGCTCCAGTTGAACGGACCCATCATAAAATGCTGCCTTGCTCTTGGTCTTGAGCTTCGTCAGGAAAAAAATGAGAATCCATAATAGTGATAGACGTTGTCACTGTTGTGTAACTCAAAGTGCCCCTGTAGTGAGCACCAGTCTGGAAGTTTTGAATTACACTTCCAATGGGGCAGGTTTAATCTCAAAAGTTACACTGGACAGATTCTCTAAAAAGATAATAAATTTAAACAAAAATACAGGTTATAATTCGACCTATCTTTTATTAACAAATAGAGGGAATAATTATAGGCTTTGTAACTGCTCATAATCTATCAGAGTGAATTAATCTCTGCACAATCAAATCTTCAATCAATTGATTGGGATCAGATTGATCATTAACCTTGATAGATTGTGATATATTGCTCACTCCTTTTAATGATATTGGGGTAAATTGATGAAGTGGATTTTTGGAGATATGAGAATTCAGTGCAATCTCGACAATATTTAATAACTATCCTTCCTGGATTGGTATCACCTTATACCAAGGCGCTCAATTATCCATATACAATCAAATCATTGTTTACGTATCTTAGCCAATCTGTTGCAGCTATTTGGGGCTTATTATCCAGTCATATCAGATTCTCAACATTACCCCCTTGACTGGATGATAAGTCTCCTATTGTTTATAAGCCCAGAGGAATTTTGTGTGCACTCAGTTATTGATATAACCGATTGCAGGGTCCTTGATAGTGTAGGCGTCAATACCTGTTTTCTCAATTATCTCAAATGGACCAACCCAGATGTTAGCCAACTTAGGCTACAGACTGAACCTATGCTGGTCATGAAACAGAACCATCTCTCCTTCTATGAACTGCGCTATCCCGCTACATTGTACCTGATCAGCGGCCTTATTCTTTGTTTTTTGGCCAGGTTAAAAGAGCATGATTCAGTTTGCAGTTTAATTAAAGTGTTTGCCAGCTTAGTCAAGTAACGTTGTGGGTCCATTTTGCTAGTATCTTCTACACAGGCTTAGAGCAGTGCAGGAAGAGCTGGGTGCCGTGCATATAGTAACTGTAAGAGAATCTTCCCCGTTGCAGAGGTGTAGACAATGTTGTAGGCAATGATGGCAGTGAAAAGGAGAGAACTCCAATCTTAAGGCCAATCTGTTATCAATTTTCAGAGTATGCTCACCAAGGTCCCATTAACTCGCTCAGCCATTCCATTGGACTCTGGGTGATATTGGGTCATCAGAGCCCAGAAGATGGCCATCAGCTCATTTACCTTTGAAAGGATGTGAGAGGTGAAGTTCGTTCCATTATCAGTAAGGATGAACTGAGGACAGCCATGTCGCTGGGTTATGCATTCCATTATTAACTTGGCCACTGTCTGGGATAAGGAATTTGAACCACTTATCCCTTTAAACTATAGGGCCAGGAAACCAGAAGTTCCTGGGTGCTTGATTATAAGCATTTTTCTTTCATTTTTTAGAAAATCTTCCTCGGGTTAACATCCCTGAAGTCATAAATCATAGCTATTATTTCTTCCTAAATAAAATAGAGGAAGGACAATTTAATTTAAAAGTGGCGAAAAGAGAGATTACAGTTTATTGCTTAGAAACATCGTTATATGGATGTTTTTCTCGGTCAATCTACATGTATAATAAACCAAGATCTATTTGCACTTCCAATTGGAGATTCAGCAGCAGGTTGTTCATTTCATTTCAAATGGGATTGTTCGCCGCATATATCAGGTTTGAACCTTAATATCAGGGCTTGAAATTAGTTGAGGATTGTCTATGGTATCTAGAGGGCTGGATTTTTTTGTTAGGGATTACCCTCAATAATGGCTTTAGCTGTTTTGACAGTTCAGGTTTGAACCCGTCATCTGAACTATACAAACCTCCAATTTAGGTAAGAATCCCAACAAAGCCCCTCTAGATCTTGGCATAGAGGGAAGAAATGATAGAGAAAACAACTATGTACGCAATTTACCACAGTACTCTGAATGAAATCTATAATTTTGTGTTAGTTGCTCCGCATATAAACGACTTTGTAGGGCCTTGAAAAAGTATTTTCCAAATTTGTTATCATGACATCCCAGCCAATGGTGGTAGAAAAGGACTAGGTCACCTGGTAGGAATGCGAGTGGGGGTTCATATTTGTCATTAAACCGACTTGTTTCTCTACTAGTTGTAGCAGATAAGTTCTCTGAAGACAGGGCCTGAATTAAAAATTTTGTAGCAATACTTTGCATAGAGACTTCAGGGGCTTCAAGGGGAGGCTTGGTCAAGCATAGCCTGTATTTTAGAAGGCATATGGGGATTTCTACCATACAACACTTGGAAGAGCGACATCTTAATTATTTGATGATAGCTGATCCTATAGCCAGAATTGCACTAATCAAATATTGGGGCCAATAAAGGGGTCAGTCATAGCCATTTTCCAGAGGGTTGTAGTTAGAGTATATTCTTCCCGCTCTACAATCCATTGTTTGAAGGATGGTAGAGGAAAAGGAATACCTGTGTGGTTCCCATTAGTTTGGCTAAATCCTTCACCAGAAAGATAAGAAGTTTTGACCATTATCAGAAAGAATTATGTTATGACACTCATGCTGGGCGATAAAATGATTATATAAAAAGATGGCGGTAGCTTTTTCTGAAGCTGAAGGTAGTGATATAGCTTCAATCTACTTAAAAATGATCCATTGCTAGGATGAGGAACCAATGACCATTAGAGGCTTGAGGAAGAGGGCACACAACATCAATGCTATTAGTATGGAAGGGTTTACATGGTGAAACCACTGTATTTTGAGATTGGGAATTAGTTCTGGCTTGAATTTTGCATATCAGGCAGGACTTTAATATATCCTGGATTGAAACAAGTATTCCTTCCCAGTAACAGTCAGACATTTGCCCTCACAGCTGAACAAGAAGAATGTTTTAGGTCTATTTCAGCTGAAAAAGGGAAATGTCAGCCATTTGCAATTATCTGAGGATATTAAGAGCAATTCTAATATAGCGCTGACAATGCTATCAGAGATATCAGCCAAAAGACCCTGGCTGATTCTAAGTAGAACCCTGTTAATTGGGGTTAGCCCAGTTCAAAACCTACATGGGCACTAATGGGAAAATCAACTGATCAGATATTGCCAATCACACGTTAGACTTTGGGGCAACCAGCGGAAGGTACTCCCCCAACCATCACCAAGTCCGTCAACACACCTATGCGGAACCACCCCTTTTATAGGGGTGGTGAAGGTCCCCCAAGGTGAAAATAATTTAGCTAGCGGTGATTGGGTGAAGTTCATCAAGACCTTACCGCATGGGTTTGTGCTGCCCCAAAACCCCAACTATTGGTTTCTAAAAAGTAAAATCGTTTTTTCCTGAGATCTGATAGGAGCACCTAACATATTACCTAATTTGGAAGCAACTAAGCTATTCCAAAACTATCCTCAACTTCCCCCCAACCCTTGAAACAGTTTAAATAATGATCAGTCAAAAATTGAGAGGGATTACTTTTTGCTTACCCCGCGCTCATAGTAAACCTATAAGTAACTTACCTTTTTAGTAGCGCTAATTTTTTAGTTTTATTAAAATCTTTGTGGAATCCAAAGGCGTTAGCATCAGCGAGCACCCCAAAAAGCTGGATTCCTACAAAATGGTGCTTACTACAGGGGGTCCCTGTACACCAAAAATAGTTGCTCTTGAAAAGCAACTGGTAAGCGCTTTGTCCCGCCTTGAGGAGCTTGAGCAGCGCCCTTACAAACTCCCTCTTAAGGAAAAACACATCCCTGGTGAAGGGACCATTATTACCTTTTTATATGCTTATGAAGCTGCTATGGATGGCGCCACAAACAAGCAAAAAGTTTGACATATCCTTCCTTGTTTAAGTCGCTTAGCACAAGAGATGATAGTACCTAACCTGAACCCATATTAACCTGGTCAGAGGTGAAAGAGGCTCTTTTGGCTGAATTTGGGTCAAAGCAGAGTCTACATCGGGAAAAACAGGCCTCTATGCGCCTTAGATTGTATGAGGGTGAGTTGCTTATTGCCTTTGCTGAACGATTTTACATCTCTGCGCAAAGGTTGTCCATCTTCAACATGCTCACCCTTGATGATGCTATTACAGCCCTGTTATCTGGGTTAACTTCTCTTTCCCTCTCTTGCTAGATATATCTTCTCAGTGAAACGCTATTTTAAGAACATCCGCGACATCAAGGAGGCTTTGTTAGGTGTGGCAGAACATCATGTATGTGTCACAACAAATTAAGCCGAGATGAAAACTTTGGCTCTCACTATTGAAGAGCTGCTGCCTGTTGAACATTTGAGGGTTAGCTCACCTGTGCCTATCCTCCCTGCAAAACCTGTTTACTTAGTGAAACTCATAAAGGATGCCACACCCTCATGTAAAGTGGAAACCAGGAAAACAGTCAATACCATGCTTCTTCCCAAGCCCATTAAAGCCGTGGTGTTTTCTTCTTCAGGAAAACTGGTAAATGCGCTCCTTAACTCTATTCAATCTCCTGTGGCCGTCTCACCTACCTCCATCGTGGCTTTGCCAGTTGTTAAGAATACCCTTCAGGAAGACCCTGAGGGGGATTATGATGACATTGGGTAATATATATTGGGAGCCCCTGCGGAAATAGAGGTTCCTGATCATTTGGACGCTGGAGGAGTAGATGAGACTACCCAACATGAGGAAACATACCTCAACCAAGTTCTAGGGTGTCCAAGATTATTGATATTGCTAGTAATGGTGACCAATTCGTAGCTAGCCTGATTTTCCCACTTCAGCGGGTGCATCCTATGAAATCCATCTTTGAGAAATACCCTGAGACTGCAAAAAGCTAACCTCCACCCTTTGACTTAAAGAGGTCTTAACTTTGTCACCTAACTTTGGAGGAACTCTCATTAAGATTGAAGTAGTTATTTAAAAAGTCCAAATACTGGCTATCCTGGGCACTGGCTCCCCAGTTAATGTGATCTCCACAAAGCTTATTAAGAAAATAAAGCAAGCGCTTGACTTGGAGTACACACAAGAATTTAGAACCGCTGGCCCAAATAATACCCATGAAATTGGGGCCTACTCTTCCCTTCCCATTCGCATTGGATACTAATTTATCAGCACCTGATGTGGCCTTGGACAACAACATGTACGATATGCTCATTGGCACTAAGTTTATGATTGAGTACGAGGGAATAATAAACATGAAGCAAGGATACCTCTCGTTACTAAACTATTTAGTCCCGTTAGTCTTATCTAACAAAGAACCCAGAAAGCACAATTATTCTTGCCTGATTAATTACCCTTTCTCAGCTATGATTTTATCTCACTCCACCTTGGGACGCCACACTAAGAAAATCCTGATTCAGTGTATGCAAGGGATGGCATCCCTTTCTATGCTGCAGATGAGGTATTAATCAAACCTGGGGAACAACGCGTGGTTGACACTAAAATCACAATCCAAATCCCACACCACTTCTTGTTGCACATCAAAAGTATTGAGGGTGTTAGCCCCTTAGAGCCTAGGGTATTGCCTGGAGTACTTGACCCCGCCTACCAGAGGCCTATTATCCTTTTACTGAGTAACCTAACCAGTAAAGACATTATCATTTTTAAACACCAGGAGATTGGCCGAGGCTTTCTGCTTCCAGTAGAAGATATTGAACGTATCCACTCCATTGGCTCTATGGCTGATTTGGGTTTGCCTACGGATAACCTGGTGTGCAATCTACCTAATGTTAATAATTTGGATAAGTTAACCCCAGTCAAATTGAAAAAAGTTCATACTTTATTAGACGAATATAGTGACATACCTTTAAAATCAGACCATGCATATGGTCATATGAAAGGCTGGTGTCACTTTATCGATGTGGGTGATGCTCGCCCTATTTGATCAAAACCCTACCATAAGTCAAAGGTGGAAGAAGAGCAAATGAGGACGAAGCTCTAGCAATTGATAGATTCAGGGTTGGTAATACCTTCACAAAGCCCTTGGTCTTCCCCGCTGTTGCTCATTAAAAAAATGGAGGTCATCAGATAGTTATGGATTACCAAAAATTAAATAATCTTACAAAAAAGGATAGTTATCCTATCCCGTGCATTGACGACGCCCTGGTCAAACTCTCTGGCTCCAACTTCTTCTCTGCCATGGTCCTGGCTAGTGGCTATTGGCAAATGGACCTTTCCCCTGAAAATCAGAAGAAATGTGCTCTCATTTGTAGTGAGGGACTTTTCCAACCAACCCAATTACCACAAGGGTTTTGTAACGCACCTGCATCTTTTCTGTGGGTGATGGACCATATTATGCGGGACCTGAAATTTTTTTCTTCATTCTATATTTTGATGATATCACAGTTTTCTCCTGTACCTTCAACGACCATTTTAATCATCTGAAGGTGGTTTTTCAAAGGTTACGTAGGTCAAATATTAAGCTGAAGCCTTCAAAATGTACCTTTCTCCAAAAAAAATTGGATTTCCTGGGACACTCCATTTCTGAAAAGGAATCCAACCCATGCTAGATAAAGTTGAAGCGATTTCAAAAATGCCTTCCCCTAAGTATCTATGGGATCTAGGTATTTCTAGGTTTAATGGGGTGTTACCATCAATTTATCCCCAAATTTTCCCAGCTCAGCGAACCACTCGTTCACTTATTAACTATGAACACCCCTTCTATTGAGGTGCTGAACATAAGGCCACTTTTGAGATGTTGAAACAATTGGTACAACAACGTTCTATCCTAAGACCCTCAGACTACAATAAACCTTTCATCCTGTTTACCGACGCTTCATACTATGCCATTGGGGCCATCTTAGCCCAACTAGCTGAAAATGGTGGGTATCATCCACGATCCTATTTCAGTAAAATGCTGTCAAAAGCGAACGCAATTATAGTGTAACTGAGAAGGAGTGACTTGCCATTTTATTAGCTGTGAAGCACTACTGCCCCTTTTTATATGGGAACACCTTCACTGTGGTTACTGACCACGCTTCCCTAAAGTGGTTACAGAACATGAAGAACCCTACTGGCTAGCTAGCACGTTGGGCTCTAAAGCTCCAGCCTTATGACATGAAAATAGAACACCGTTCTGGAACTTGTCACTTGAATGTTGATGGGTTGACTTGGCTGCTAGTCCTTCATTTGGATAATAGTGAGGCGGAGAGGTTACATGACCTCTTAATGACCCCCGATGATTGGGAGGATGAGGATGAGCCTGTACAGAAATAGTTAGCCTGATAATTTCATAACCAAAGTGGAGAACGGAAAGTTGTATAAGCAGGTGGGGATAAGATGGCTACCCTACCTTTGGCCCTTGGAACGTGTACCTGCTATCCTAGAATCTCATTTTACTCTAGGTCATGGAGGAGCAAAGAAAACCTATGAGTGGATTAAGTATTGGTACTATTGGGATGGAATGATGGAAGCTATTGTTGATGTCTTGGAAGATTGACTTATGTGTAAAAAGCAAGCTAATTTCAAGACTTGATACCAGTATCAACCCACTACCCCTCAACAACTGTTCCAGATCATCAGCTTGGATGTAGTGATACCCCTTCCACAGACTACTTGTGGAAAAAAATTTATCCTAGTAGCTATTGACCGTTTCACCAAGTGGGTGGAAGCCGTAGCTCTACCTGCCCAAACGGCCAAGGCAACTGCCACCTTTCTAGATTAACAAATTTTCACATGTCATGGCTGCCCTCAAGTACTACTCTGTATAATGGCAAAAATTTCACCTCCAGAGTAGTCAAAATCCTGGCCACATCTATGGGAGCCCAACAACTGTTCTAAGCTCCGTATAACTCATCCACCAATGGGACTGTGGAGAGAGTAAACTGGAACTCTGGTTTCCATTCTTTGAAAAATGGCATCCTCTGATCCTAATCACTGGGACCAATATCTACCCAGTGCTCTTATGGATTGCCAGATTAGCTATCACTGGAATTTAAAAATGTCCCCATTCCATGTCTTGTATGGGCGGGAACCAGGCAACCTGCCCTCTTAGTCAAAGATGTATTTACCTCTAGAGTTGAGGAAACCAAAAAGGTCATGAGAAGATTGGCTCAACGCATCATTTGACTCCAATCCGAAGCTATGACCAATTTAACAAAAACAGTGACAAGAGAAGGCAGGCTGCCAATTATTTCCAAATCCCCTACTTACTTTCCAAGTATCTGATATAATATTGTATTACATTACCGCATCACTCCCAGAAGTAGTAAGCTTGGATTAATTTGGGAGGGTCCCTTTACCATCACTTACAAGAGGGGAAATGAGTTTTTATCAAATCGCTAGCTACTGGTACTACCATTAATCGTGTACACTGCCGTTTACTACAGCCCTACTCTCCCCCCAACATACTTGAGGGAAAAATGTCAGACATTTGCCCTCACAGCTGAACAAGAAGAATGTTTTAGGTCGATTTCAGCTGAAACAGGAAATGTCAGCCATTTGCAATTATACAAGGATATTAAAAGAAATTCTAATATTAACAATGACAATGCTATCAGAGATATTGGCCAAAAGAACCTGGCCAATTCTCAGTGGAACCCAGTAATTGGGGTAATCCCAGTTCAAAACCTACATGGGCACTAATGGTAAAATCAAACAATTGTATATTGAAAATCGCACGTCAGACTTCAGGGCAACCACTGGAAGGTACTCCCCAACCATCACCAAGTCCATCAACACACCTACGTGGGGACCACCCCCTTTTAATAGGGGTGGTGAAGGTCCCCCAAGGTGAAAATACTTTAGCTAGCAGTAATTGGGTGAAGTTCATTAATACCTTGCTGCATGGGTTCATGATGTCCCAAAACCCTAACTATTGGTTTCCCAAAAAGTAAATTGTTTATCCTGAGATCTGATAGTAGCACCTACCATATTACCTAATTTGAAAGATGCTAAGCTATTCTGAAACTATACTCAACCTCTCCCTGACCCTCAAAACAGTTTAAATACTGTTCAGTCAAAAATTGAGAGGGTTTACTATTAGCTTACCCCTGCACTTCTTATAAAACTATAAAAAACCCAACTTTTTAGTAGCGCTATTTTTTATTTTTATTAAAATTTTTGTGGAATCCAGCGGCGTTAGCACCAGCGAGCAGCCCAAAAAGCTGGATTCCTAAAGTAACACTGAGTTGAAAGCCTCTGGTAGATTTTCCAAATTCCACATGGGCAACTTGCTGATTTCCCTCTAATATGACGTCAGTTTGAGCTGAAGGTCTTACACAGGGAACACGCTTTTTAGTCACAAGTTTGTACAATTTGCTGTTTTTGACTTGAAGATTTGACAATTTTTTTCTAATGCCTATTGAAGAGTAGAAAATTTGCCCTTCCATAAATGCGATGTGTTAGCAGTTCATAGAGTTGATCCTCATTAGGCTCAGTTGAAATTGATATGGAAATTCGGGATAGGCAATCTGAATTTTGGTATATGGACCCTGGTCAATGGATGATTGAAAAGTTGTAGGTTTGAAGTTATAACGCCCATTGGGCTAATCTTCCTCTTCGGGTCATTCATTTTCTTTAGCCATTTCAAGGAAGCATGGTTGATAATTATGGTGAAATGTTTCCTGTATAAATAAAATCAGAAATTCTTAATAACCAGTAGGACCGTCAAGCATTTGCATTATTAACACTATTGTTGCGTTTGACTCTGGTCAAGGTCTTGCTATATAGATGATAGGATGCTATATAAAGTTTTCGTCATGCTGAGAAATTATAGCTCCAATGGCTATATTGCTAGCATCAGTAAAGAGGAGAAAGGGTTTCTTAATTCAGAGTAATAAGTACTGAAAGGTGGAAGAGAGATTTATAGCAGGTCAAAGGCCTGCTGATGTTCTTCTTTCCACTGGAAGGGTATCCCTTTCTAAAATAAATACACTAGAGGCTCAGAGGTGTCTGCAAAGCATGGAATAAACTGGCGATAATATTCAGCATCCCTAAGAAAACTTGTACGTCTTATAGGGATTTAGTGGGGACATCCTAGCAAGGCTAGGACCTTGTCATCCATCGGGGGTATTCCAGCTTTCCCTATCTTATGGCCCAAAAATCCATCTCACTATAAAAGAAGGTGCATTTTGACAACTTTAGTGCTAACAAAGATTACTATAACCGCTGAAAGTCTTGCCTGAAGTGATCTAGGTGCTTGGCAAAGGTTCTCCTAAACAGTAATATTGTCAAGATAAACTAGCACACATGAGCTTTAAAACCATTTAGGAGTCTGTCAATGGCGCATTGGAAAATAACAGGGGCGTTAATTAACCCTTGCGGCATTTTAATGGGCTTAAATAGTCCTTCACTTGAGATGAGAGTGAAAATCTCACAATCCTCCAGTGACAAATCGACTTGCCAGTGCCTACTTCAAGATATATAGCTAAGAAATAGTAGGATCATGACATCAAGCGTATGGAATCATCTATACATGTCAGAGGATAGCTATCTTTTCATGTGATAAATTGAGACGGCAATAATACATGATAACATGGTGGTCACTATCCTTCTTCCAAATTAATAGGAGTGGGGAAGCCCATGGGTTTTTAGAAAGCACCGGTAAACCGGCCTCTAACAGTTGCCATAATTCTAAGGCCACTTAAGCTTCCTCCACTTTATATATTTGGTATGGCCGTGATTTGGACAGAGGGTGAGCCTCAGTATTCATTTTATGAATTTCCCTAGACATTTTCCCATAGTCATTTAGTACCAAGGAAAAAATATTGCCATACTCCTCAAGGAGGTCTTTGAAGTTCTGGCGTTCATTAGGGGTGAGATTATCTCCAATTCTGTTTTGACCAGAGCTATGTTGGGTAGGGGATCGAATCCTAAATATTGTAAAGAGCCAAAACAGCTCACATTGGCAATATTCTCAATGGGACATAGTTTTACGTAAGTGATAGGAACATACTAAGACTTAAAGGGTTTCATTTGTTAAGTTTTATAATAATATAGAGATAGATTTCCCATAGGCAGGATTCAAAATCCCTGGGCAGGTCAACGCTTCTTTGCTTAAAGGGTATGGGCGTCCACTTAGCTTTAAAATTTGATTAAAATGAGTGAGAATCTAGATCCCCATATCCACAATAACTTGTGAGCCAGAGGTTTTTATAGGATGAGGGAAACACAGAGAAAACCCTCTTTGGTGTCCATGGCCTCCGGGGGTAACTTAGTTTTTCCCCTAAGACTTGATAATCAACTTTTTAAATGATGGACGGGTATTAAAAGAGGCATTTACGTTTTTTGGGGCTCCTTTACTTTTTGACAGGGAGGTCAAATATTAACTGGATCTAATACCATATTAGGGACAAGTGTTTTTCTTTATGGCTGATGATGCAGCTAAACTCCCACATCAGTTGGACCCAATAAGGAACTCATGAGTATCATTTCTAATGGAATGGCGAGGGCAGTATTTAAAAGTTTCCTAAATCAAAGTGGTAAGCAGAATAGGCTCCTATTGCCTTAGGTGACTGATTACCGGCCATCCTATATTCAGCTTCATAGATCAAGTCTGGAGACATTTTTATCTTCTGGATAAGTTGGGAGGAAATAATTTTAACTGGTGAGCTACTGTCAATTTTTCCTATTTATTTTATTTAACTGAGGCAAGCCGTCCAGGGGATTGGAAATACCAATATATGTAATGGGATAGGGGGAGGTGAATATAACGATATTTTGGCATCTCAGAGTAGATGAGCTACCCCTGTTGCCAGCAGTTACTTACAGGTGTGGGGGGGTAGTTGGATGCCCTACACTGAGGGGTGCTTCCCAAGTATGAAGCAGGTGTGAAGGAAGGGGTCCGTATGCAGAAACCAGACTGGGAACCATGATTCAACGATGTTTTGATGCTTCAGCTTCATTTTCCGTACAGACAGGCTTGAAAGTGTCCAGTAACTGTAGTTGAAATCTGTTGATTGCCCCACAGACAATTGGCACGGTTCCCTTGAAGGCATCCAGTGCTACAATGTGAATTGTCCACAGTGCAATGGTGACTATCAGGGAGCGGAGTGTGTGTGGTAATGGGGATTCAAGTTGGAGTGCGAGGAGGCTTCTGGAGATTGACAGCTCCTGGTCGTTGTGGGTTCTTAACAGATGCGCAACTTCCACCAATATGGCTCTCAATGGGGGCATGCTTTGAGGCGATATTGTAGGGTACCATCTCCTCCTCACACAGCGAAAGCTCATGAAGAGTTGGAGCGATCCACTGTTTGTAGATTCTTCTGTGGCAACGCCAAGTGTTAGCTCTTACCCTTTTCTGGAGGAACGGATGATTTGTTAGCTTTCAAATTGCCTTCTGTGTTGTGAGGTCGTAGGGGATGTCTAGAGCATCCAGATATTCAGTTTTTGCAATGAATGGGGCCACGCCATGTGTGTCCCTCTGGGTATGGTTGTCTAGTTTTCTTACCGTGAACCAAGCTCTGGACCTTACCTTTCCCTGACTAGTGCCTGTGATAGTGATAGTCCACCCTATGTTCCAAATGGTGCGGAGGAGACGCTTGAAGTGAGAGGGGTTCCATGTGGGCCTACTGCATTGGGGCGGTTTGCAAGGTATGTGAGCAGTCTGGACGGGTTGTATGAGTTGAATAGTTTGAGCGCTTGTGAAAAGTTGGCTCTTACTGAACTAGACCATTGTTGTTGTGGGAGGGCTGGGGCTAGTACTTGCTCTATCCAGGTGCCCAATATGCGGTTGGCGTGGTCTTTGAAGTCTATTAGGCCCATGCCTCCTCTGGAGTGTGTGCCAACGAGTGTTTCCACCATACAGGTGGCCAGGACCCAGGCCACAGCCATCATTGGATAAGTGCGCGGACTGAGGCTATGATTGTAAGTGAGAAGGAGAATGTGTGTGGGCGGGGAACCACAGCACGAGAGGACGAGTGAGTTGGTAACCATTACTCACCCCATTAGTCCTGGAGATCTTCCCTTAAGGGAGGCGACGCGGTTGGACATCTCCGTAGTAGGTTGTTCTTAATTGTCTCATTATCCTACCCACCTATTTCCAGCTATATCCAAGATGGCGAACAGGGTTGGTTGAAGGAGGTGATTTGAAGATTAGGATGAGTGGGTTCTTCGTGGGGGCTGTGGGGTTTAGTTGTTGTGGACCAATTATTAGTGCACTTGCCTAGGAAGATTATTAACGTTTTCTTTTTGTTTAGCAACGCATTGCTCACAACAGAATACTCCTTCAGGGTGCGTTCCAGCTGCCAGGCATCATTTTTATTAGTATACCTTAACGCAGTCATCTGCAAAGGCTAGTATCTTGACTGTTGAATGACCTTGTGCAGTTATGCCCATGAGGCGTGAGTCAACGATGTGAAGGTGCGGATCAATACTGAAGTTGCTCAGCAGTGGGCTGAGGGTGTCCTCTTGTTTTAGCCCTCTGTGGGGTGTGATCTTTTAAGTTAGTAAGCTAGGGCCGCATACAGCCATGGATGCAGATTCTGTATGGCGCACCGCCCAGTTTATGAATCTGAGTGGGAGTTTGAAAGCGCTTAGGCATTCCTTCAGGTATGGCCAACTAACACAGTCATATGCCTTCTCCTGGTCTAGGAATACCAGGGCTCCAGTTGCTTTGGACTGGCATATGTTAGCGATGGAGTGTATATTGTCCATATTGAACGCCCTAGTATAAACCCAAACTTATTGGCGACAGGACTTTGGAGGCTAGTATGCCTAGTCTGGTGGCTAAAATTGTTGTTAGTAGTTTTATATCTGTGTTGGAGAGTATAATGGGCGCAATTTGACCAGGTCCAGTTTGTCGCCCTTTTTAAACAGGGCTATGACACAGGAGTCCTGGCCACCAGGTAGGAGGCATGTCTTTAGCAGGCACTGGTTCATTGATGCCAAGAGGAGGGGGAAATTTGCTTGAAGTACTTTTTGTAAAATCCTTAGGGTATCCCATCAGGCCCTGAGCATTTCAAACGTGATGAACCGCGGACTGTGTCCTAGAGCTCTTCTTGTGGGATTAGGCTTAGGATGTTATAGTCTGGCAGTGTGCTTTGTATACTGGCAGTGTGTATAAATTTTTAAATTTTTGGGGTCAGTTGGGGTATCATGGTATAGTTTGGTGTAGTAGCAGTGTACTTCCGCCTTAACCTAAGCTGGGTCAGTTGCCAGAATGCCATCGTCTTTGTGGACCTGTGTGCATGTGGACTGGTTGCCACAGGAGTGAAACTGAAGGAAGAAGTACGTTGAGCAGGTTTTTCCTTCTTTTATGAACTTATCTTTTCTCGAAACTTTGGTTCTGAGCTGGTGTCTAAAGATGAGGGCGTTTAGGCAGGTGGGTATTTCCGCCATTTTACACCACCAGTTGGGGCTGTAGCCAGAATTTGGGGTGTTGAGCTCAAGGTGGTCCAGCTCCGCCAAAGTGCGCCTAATTGTGGCTGTGTCAGCGGTGCACTTATGCAAGGTGAGATGGCGAGTTTTGTTTATTAGCTCAACTTTTTAATTACTCCAGGTTTTGATGGGGTCTGATATAAATGGAGTTACAAAGTTTTAGATTCGTGGCCTCATATTTAACCCGTCAGAGATTTTTGGGCAATTTTATATTTTTCTTAGATGCAACTTCCTCCAAGTCGACACCTGTGCAGGAGTTTGGGTTGGCAAAAACTGCACTGAAATGAGTTGGTGGTCAAAGAAGTTTATCTTTTTTGTTAAGAAGTTGGAGATTCGCAAGCTATGGGTCTTTAGGGTGATGATGAAGTTAATGCAGCTCATTGAGATGAGCGATCCCCACATATGTTGGGGCGAGTCATGTGGGGGAGGAGTGGTGACCCAGGGTGGAGAGTATTGTATAGGACATGGGATGCCTTCATTGCACGGAATTTGATGTTTCCTGGGGGTATCTTCTGGGGTTAGGCCATTGGTCCATGTCAGGGCAGCCCAGCAGTTGAAGTCACCCAGTAGAATGGCGTCTAGTGAGAGGGCAAGTTTTGGGATGGTCTCGAGGAATTTTCCTCTTGGCTGTAGTTCATGGTGCATAGATGCATGCTATTGAAATTGTCATCCTAATATGCAATTGTTGCTATCAGGATGTGGCTGTGTAGATATGAAAACGAGTTAGTGATTTTTAAGATTTTTATTACAGATGACCACCCCACAGTGGGAAATCCATATTAATTGAATTTTGAGACCCTCGCTGACCAGGATCCCTCTCCCCCTGTAGACAGTGGGTTTCTTGGATGGCCAAGATAACTATAGGGGGTTTCTTCAGGAAATTCAGATTTTTGGCTTGGAACAATTGAGCCCCAGCTCCCACAATTTTTAGCATCCCTATTGACACTGAGGTGCCTGCAGCGCCTCAGAAGCAGTTGGGAGGGTCGTCCGGCCCTATCCCAGAGCTCTATTTTGCACATGCTCCATGTAATTAGGATTATCCCGCCTGTGCAGTTATTTGATCCCTTATCCTTTGCTGATTTTGCGCAGGTCTTGACGTTGGTGTGTTTGATTTAGTCTCTTCTTCTTGTGGCTCATGGTGATCTGGTGCAGTGTGCTGGTTGCTTTCTGTGTTGCAGGGTTCAAACATGTAGATGTGGATCCCGCATTTCCACCAATAGTGGAGCTGAATTGTCCGTCTAATTTTCTTGATTGATACCACATGGTGATTCAGTCAATTTGTTAAGAAAATTTTCGTCTTGGGTATTCTTATCTGATTGGTTGTCTCAGTTAATTTCCTCTATGCCCTCCTGAATTTTTTCCTGGGGTGATGTAAGAGGCCACGTTTGATGCAGCCATGGACGCTGCCCATTTGCGGGCCTTCTGTGCCATTTTGCGCACCTTGGGTGAAACTGAGTCTATGAGAAAGTATTGACTCCTCTCCCCAGAGAAAGGAGTGGTTATCAATTGTTTTGCCAAAGTCTTTGATATCCTCGTCCATGGTATTGTCACAGGAGTATGGGCCATTATGCCCTCCTTCACGGGGCATGCGTGCACCTTGTGCCCCAATGCGCTGCATTGATTGCAGATTTGTGGTGCGCTTTCTTGTGTGATGCGAAATACCTTTGAAACGCCCCATCTTAAAGATGAAACACTGCTGTTAGTGGTATTTTTGTGAGGTCTTTGGCCACCTTAGGGAGTGGGTTGATCACAGCTATTGCATTACCTGTGCACAGGTTTGGAATTAAGAGAAACCACTGTAGTTAAAATTGCTTTATCTCCATAGCTGGTAACTTCATCTCGGAGCTCTTCCTTGATTACTTTGTGGGGAAGCTTTTTTTGGGAGCGAGTTGAAGGAGATGAACAAATTGTTTTCTTTGTTCCATCTGGTGTGCGTTATGTGCACAATTTGTTTGCCCTTGGGGAGGGAAATTTTTGACACAGACTTTTGAAGCAGCGTCTGCATCTGCTTTGGTTTCAAAACCCATGTCAATCAAGCTGCGGTGGATTGTATGGGTGGTAATGTACACTTCAAGGGGAAAATGGATGCCTGTACCCCTCCCACTTTCCCCCACAGAGTTGGAAAATACAACCCCTAGAAAGAGTCAGAGCCCATGTTCTACCTTTGATAGGGGTTGGGAATATTAAATTTACATTTATAGGTTTTGTTTAGTTGTGAACTCCACAAACCTGGACGGTGTCTGAGTTTGAGGTTTCTTAGTGACATTGGTTCCCGGTCCTCTCAGGGCATTTCATACCCTATGGCGCACCGTTTTGTGCATTGACTGATATGATTTTTGCCCAATTTAAATTTGTTTTGTTGATTTCGCCCATCTCCTGTTCAATTATCAATTTATGCTGTTCAAATTGAAGCTTAGTAACTAATGTAATCGTTACAGGAAAGAAAAAAGAGCCAGTTTCAATTATCACCAGGACTTTACCCTTATGTATGACTACCTCTACTAAAACCACCAATAACCTGAACTGGGAATTAACAGCTTGTAAACTGTCATCAAGGATTTGTAGCATTTGAAGGTGGAGGATTGTGCCGCTGCCAAGCTCAGGGCTGTTTTTTTACATTTAAAAAAATTAAATCTGCCAATGCATGGCTTTCCATATAGGAGCTGACTTCCAAACTTTATTTGGGTAACTGACCAAAATAAAAATAAGAAAGCTGAAGATCTTAATTCCCTAGGATAGGTGGAGTACATCGACTTCTGCAGGTGCCGCTAACACAAAGCATCCTGAGGTGTTGGGCATAAATTTAGAGCTAGTACAAGTGTCTTGAGATACTAGCTTGTTGTAAGCATAGTTAGCTTCCTGCCCTATATTGACTGATCTTTTGCCGTCCTACTTAGAAAGATGTGAAAAATTGTCTACAGTATGGTTGTTTCTCTTGCAAAAAAGTGCAGGATAATTTGGGAGTAAGCGACTTGGGGGTGTAACTGCTAGAACTTGGGGCTAAGGCTTATTATTATTTGAGGGGGCCCAGTGGGTTTGAATAGATCATCCAGATTATCTAAAATGGCTTTCTTGATATGGAGGAGAGACGTCAAGTTAGACTTCACCACTTCAAGATAGAGTAATATATTAGGCATATTTTTAAACGCTGAAAACGAAGCAGTAATAGCGTCATCTAAGGTAAGCCGTTTTCTGGCGACCAAAGTTTGTGCCTCAAGGTAAAAACGGTGAGAAATCTCAGTGATGGTTTTTCCCTGATTAAGGCTTATGCTCATAAAAGATTGCTTTTGGCTATAAAGTTAAGTCGCGCCCAAATTCCTGAAGCAAAGAAGTCTTGTCATCATCCCAAGTCCAGCAATGCACTAGATGAGGTACCTAAATGCCTCAAGCTATGTGACTGAGACAGTTGGTTAGTTGTTTGAGCCGTTGAGTGTCAGTGGCTTTCTCAATAGCACATTCATAACAAAATAGAAAAGAATAGATACTCCCTTCACCTGGGTGTACTTCTCTTTAAACAACGGTTTGAACATTCCATTGGGGGGTAATAATTAGATGACATGAATTGACACCGGGGGTGCATTTTCACCTGAAAAGGAACTGTTATTGATGGGAGAAATGTGAGGGTGGAGAGTTTCCATATGACTTAGTAAGCTGTTGATATTTTCAATTATTGAATCTACCCAATTTTGGATGGTACAAAGGTTATTTTAGTGGCAACAAGCAGGGTTAACTGCCAATTTTTGCTTTTTAGCTCAGTAGTTGCATTACAAAGTTTGAGTTGGTGTTGATATTTGGTAAGAATTTTTTTGTTCAATCCCACGTATCAAAATGTGCAATTTCATCACATAGTTATGGCGTTCCTGATCTAGAGAGGTTATAACGCCAAAATCATTATTGTTCATTGTAATAATAGTTGCACCGTGAATTCATAGTAAACCTGGCAGGGAGCACCAGTTTTTTTCAGGACTAAGGGCTTTAATACACTTGTCCCCTTAAAACTATAAGGCCAGGAAGCCTGAAGTTCCTGCTTGCTTGATTATAAACATTTAGCTTTCCTTTGTTTGAAAAGTTTAACTCATATTAGCATCCCTTGAGTCGTAAATCCTAACTATTATTTTTTTTAATAAAATAGAGGAAGGACAATTTAACTTATAAAGTAACGAAAAAAGAGAGTACAGTTTATTGCTAGAAACATCGTTATCAAGTTTTTCTCAGTCAAACTCCATGTGTACTTGGGACCATCTAGTTCTAAAAAAAAACTCCATGTTTACCAAGCTAAGATCTATTTGCACTTCCAATTGGAGATTCAGCAGCAGGTTATTCATTTCTTGTCAAATGGAATTGTTCGCCGCATATATCAGGTTTGAACCCCAATATCAGGGCTTGAAATTAGCTGGGTATTGTCCCCTGTCAGGAAGTTGATATAACTGGACGATATGTTAACAATATGATGTTTGGAGGGGGAATCAGGGAGAGTTTCGAGACTAATGAAAAGAAGTATATGAATAATAATCAATTGAAATGTCGACCAATCAACAATAATGGATGATTATGCTGAGATTGGGAAAAATGAGAGTTTTGAATCAAAAGGGAAAAACAAATAGAAGACACCAAGCTGAGGATGCATACAGCTTGGGGAACAGAGATAAAAAGAGTTACAGAGAGGATTGATGGGGTTTCATTTGGAAATTAGATTGTTGTAGAAAGGTCTGCATATTCATACAATAATAAAGGTCAAAATAAGGGGCGATAGTTTTCGCGTGAAAAGTTAATTAGTTTTATTAAAGAATTGGTGATCTTCATATTGTCTGATTTGGTTGCCCAGTGGCTAGTACCCTGTGCAAACTGACTCAGTGGAATCAAGACTCTACGCCAAGGATTGACAGTGGTGCTCACTACAGGGGGCCATTGGTCAGCTGTAGTTATTCAACGCTGTGAATAACGATGAGCCCTCATTTGTTATGTTACCATTCTATTGGATTCCGCGCGCATCATGCAGAAGAAATACAGGAGGCATCTAATAATGATCTAATATTATTTACTGTGACTGAACCGGGTAATGATGAAAATGATATCAATTGGCAACTAGAAAACTTCCCTGAGCTGACAGCTGACCAACTAGGGCGCTCCACTAATGTGACCCCTCAGCAGCTGCGGAATATTATGGAGTGGTTGTTACATGGATAACGATTATATGAAGATGAGGTGGGGGAGTATGCTTTCAGTCTATTTTATAACCAACGCGATCAACAAGATTGTTACACCATGTACATGTCTTATCTGAATGCAACAACAACAGGGTTGACTCGCCACCTTGTACTCACGGAATCGAGGAATATCTAGTCATGTATGTGCAACCATCTATTTGACAACTAATACAAGTATTGGCTCGCCACAAAATTAGAATTTGGAGATGTGGAGTGATTTGCTCGAGCACAGCAAAATGATATTCAGCTCTTGCTCAACTGCCTCGATTGCTCTTTTTTGGAGGTACAAGGGGCTCTTGGGCAAATGGACCACCATGTTGAGAACATCAGCCACTGTTTAGACATGTTGGTACCCCAGTTGCATCTTGAATTGTCTCAGGTAATTGACAAGCTGTTGGATCAACATGGTCTATTGACAGGATGGATTTGGGACATTACGATGTTGGGGCACAATACTGAGCGTTTTATGACAGATTTAACTGAATGGGCAGAAGCACTCGAAGATGTGGCAGCCCAGCTTAAAGAAAAAATAACACTAATGGAACAGCAAGTGTCGGATCAAGTTGGCTTCATATCAGCCAAAGTAAACCAACTTTGTATTGAATAAGTAGCCAGCAAATGACTGATAACGAGCTTAACCCTTGGTCAACATCCCCCGAGTACATACAGCTATTCTTCTGGGTTACCCAATTGGAAGCAGATAGTCAGGCTGAGCGGTGTCAAGTTTTCCTCTTTCAATCTATGAGACAAAGGAGTATGCTGACATACAAGAACGACTTAATACCCTTAGTTGGGCCAATGAAGATTGGTATAGGAACAAGTTGCTCTCCTGAACTGATTAGATGATGCTAACCAACAAGTGGATTATGCTAGCTGACAGCACGGCCATATATGGAGTACAATTGGAAGCATCCTCTCGCGCCTACAAGCAGTGGAGCTGCAGTTGCACGAGGAGAGGGAATATTGTCAGGAGCTGTAAAATCGATATGCAACACTGCAGCAGGAATTACAGGATGAGCGGTACAAGTGTCATTTGATTAAAGTGGAGCAGATGATCAATGAGCATTTGGCGGAGTATGCTGGAGCTGGGGGAACATTGCAGGTAGTGGCAAATTGGGGGATGAACGTTATGAATCCACTAACAAATATCTAAAATAGATGTAATGTATACCCCATGCAACTCTACTTCCTTTGAGTTCATCATGCCGGATTTGAGCTCAACCAGCTGGCAGTATAATAATTCACAAGGGGGCGGTTCTCTTAGTTGATCTGGAACCAAATCACCTGATCCTTACTGCAGAAGTCTGAAGCAAGGTGAATCTGTGCGAACCAAGAACTTATCTCCTTTTAGTCATGATGGTAATCTACATGGGTACTTCAAGTGATTTAAATTTGCCGCGGAAGGAGTTTCTGATCAATGGAAAGCAAAACTGTTGCTGTCTGCTCTTGATGTAGACAGCGCCAATCAAGTTACTTGCTACCTCCCAAAAGCTCGGCATCCTATGAAGAAATCAAAGTGATTGTTCTCCAGCTGTTTGGGGGTGCGACCAAGATGGCCCAACGGAAAGCTGACTTTCTGACTATACAATTTCACCAAAATGATACCCTGTCAGATTTTGCTGAAAGTTTCTCAGCGGAAGCCCATGTACTTATTTGGAGCTAACTTTTTATCCACCAAGGATTTTGGTATTGTGATGATGGCACCCATCAAACCATATTGGGAACTATCCAATACTAAGTCTCATGTGTTGAATGAAGAGGCAGGACTTATTCAAATCATGAATACTTTAAGCCAACTCTCTGCCACAAACAGCGCCCCTAATATATCCCAGCAACCTTCTGTTATCCCTGCACCTAAGACTTCAGAGTATGAACTACAGTGACTATGCTATCAACTGCCAGATTGTATTTGTTCATTATACAGATCTGCAAATACTTTCTGACCTAGATATGATCTGCCAGCTCATTCCCAACCTGCAAAACATACTGTCAACTTTTGCACTGGTCCTTCAGCTGCATGTTATATATGTAAACCCTTCATGAATACTTGCTTCCAATGCAGCTGGAGGTGGCATTATGTGGCAAACTGCCCTAGTAAAACACGAGTGTATGCATTACCAACCAAGGAAACCCTGCAGGGAAAAGCTCGAGCAGAGTAGACAGGATGCTCTACCTCCACTATGTCTAATCCACTTGTCCCTAATGAATCCCCAGCTCCTAATTGGGAAGGATCCAAAACTCAATAGGATGAATTACTATACCAACAGCTTCCATTGGGTATCCCTGCTTCCAGTTTTAAATTTGTAAATTTACCCTCAAGCTCTGTGTTTCACCAGAGTTTTTCTTTCCGCTTAAACTCACTTTTAAGCAAAGTTATAATAGTAAAGTCTATTTTACCCACCGCCACCTGGCCACAACCTTTTCCCATTTGATGTCCACGGATCCGCCGCCTGCTGCTCCAGTGTGGGGAAGGGTGATCCACCTCCCAGCGTTTTCTGCCCACAGGGAATGAATTCAGATGGGCTCAAATAGTCTGCCAAACTCTACTGGCCATTTTGTCTCCCCATGGGACTTAGTGCTTCACCTCACATGCAACCACACGACTTTCTCCCATCCTCTTGACCTACCCAAATCAACCATCTGATATTGCCTCTAAGTCAACTATGGGCGTTTATTCCCACATGCTGACAAAGCAATTATCAAACTTGCCACCGCTGCCTTTGCGCCAGCTGGCTTTATTGATTTCCACCCTTATAAGGGCTATTTCAACATAGGCTTCCCAACGGAAGTGGACGCTTCAGCAGCGGCAATGACTCCACTCATTTTATAAAAATACCCCCATCCCCACCACCCAAACTCGTCTCCCTGATGACACCACTCTAGTGGTGTCATTTGCCAACCTCCCTTAACATCTCCCGCCCCAAATCCTATATGACCAGTTGATGACCAGGCTTTTGTCTTATGGCACTCAGTCCAACCTGATCTTCACCATTCCTTCTGGCGCGGAGCGCCTTGCAGGACCTCGCGCCACTGCCACTATTATTTCCCACCTCCCTACCATCACCCAACAAATCCCCCCACATGATCGCATCACTGCAGCACCTGAGCATTTCTTTTGGGCTCGTGTCAATCACAGTTGACTGATTTGTCCCATTTGTTTTGCTCTTGACCACACTAAACAGTCCTGCTCCCATGCCGATTCCCTCAGTTCAATTTCTGAACCCATTTTGGCATCATCTGAATGGGGCTTATGTTGCCCCCTCCCACACAACATTCTCGCACATTAACCCAACGTGGGAAGTCAGCCCCCACCAAATCCTCCAGCCACACTCCCCATCTGGGCACCAACTGCCCAATCAGAGTCAGGCCTGGATCACCATTTGCACCCAAGTGCCCCAATCAAATCCTACCCTCCCAAATTCTCCACCCACTATTCACATAAACCAGAATCCTTGGGACCTATTGGATGAGGTTGACGAGACAGGTGAAATAATCATGCATAAGGATGCTGAAACTGGTGAAGAAAGCCTAATCAATTATAATTGGGCTGAATTTTACAATTCAGATTTTGACAAATCCCTCTCCCCCAAAAAATATGCTTCTAAACACAATGCTGCCCCCTACCAAAGTGACCACTAGCTTGCCATTGCAGAGGTGGCCTCACCCCTTTGCAGCCAATTCCACAAAGCAGTGGCCCAATCAATGGATCAATCTAGTCAAGGGATGAGCACATCAACTTCCCCCCTGATTTCCCCATAGTGGCATATGAGGAAATCTTCAAATTTCTTGATGAAGCCAAAAATGCCATCATGCATGTGGCAAAACTAGCTGCATTCGACCCAGCCTCTAAAACTACCCACCAAACGCTCGCCAGCTTGGCCCAACTCCCAGATGCCCGCATCCAAGCGGAGCATCAAGTGGCGGAGTTAATGGAGGCTGTCTTCCAAGCTGATCTTAAGGTAAGTAACCACTATTTAACCTGTCTCCATCCCCACCATGCCAATGCCCCAACGCCATGGCTCTCTGCGCTTATCCGCTTCTACAACAACTTGATTCTTCCCAATTTGCTGAGCCTGTTGAAGAACCGCTTGACCCTCCCTCCCCCTCTGCCATGGTGGGCTAGTGGTCTCCGCTACCTGCCTGGTAAGAGGTTTTTTTTGTCTCATTTGTTTGTCACCCAATGGTGTGGGTTTATCAAGTTGTATCAGCAATGTCTGTCCCCTGGTCAGTGTTTCAAATAAAGAATAAAAGGGCTCTGTGTTTCGCCAGGAAGTGCCGAAGTCATATGCATGGCAGATTTTGGAACATACTGGCACAAGTATCGAGGATCCCTGGATGGCTGCTGCATCTTTGGTAGGAGTCCACACAACCAATTCAGTGAGAAAAATCAATGAGTATCCTCAGGTCAGCAAGAGCATCTCCTCTTTCTTAAGTAACATTAAGCTCATGGACGTACATGCAATAAACACTGATGTTTCCGCTTACTCAGAATGTACTTAATGTGATATTTTCGTTCAAGATACAAAAATACGTTCTATCATTGATACTGGAGCCCCTGTGAACATCGTCTCTACCCGGTTGGTGGCTAAGCTACTGCTCAAACTGGATGTGGACCATCGAGTAGTATACAGAACTTCAGGGACGCATAGCACTGTATCTGAAGGTGCATATATTACGTTGCCCTTACAATTTGGGTCTGTCCAAGCTTCCGCCCCAGTGGTGGTTCTGCCAAACAACAACTATGACATGCTAATCAGTGCAGCATTTCTGAGGAAATTCGGTGTTGTGATAAACCTGGCGGAGGAAACACTTAATATTTTAGGACAACAGATTCCTGTTTACTTTACCTCGTGTGAATCCCAATGGACTCATTCTGCTCTAGTCAAATCAATCTAGCATACAGCGATGGAGTAATTCCTATGTGCTATTGACAACTGAAGCAATGGACCAAGGTCTTCCCCAACCAGATCCATGAATACAAAGGGATTCCGCTTTGAGCATCAAGCAATTGGAGCATACCCTCTGGATACCAATGCATAGTAGGGACTGAGCTCGAAATCAATGTCCCAAAAGGGCTTTATGGAGAAATCATGGCTCCCTACCAACACTCTCAGCTTGAGACATATGTGGCTCCAGGGTTTCTGCTACCTGGGAACGGAGAAGTTAAAGTGCTGCTAGAAAATTTACAGAAGGAGACCATAACAATTCAGTGACACCAAGTGGTGGCTTACTTACACTTTTCTCCTATAGAAGAAGTCCGCTTTATTCAAGATTTCAGCTCTTGGGAAGATCTCAGACTGCCGACAAGCTCTCCACTCGGCGTATTGACTGTGGTTCCGTGGGAAGTGCTTAATAGTTTATTTATGGAACATCAAGAACAGGCTATGGTGTTATTTGAAAAGTATCCAGATATTTTTGCACATGATGATCATGATTTGGGGTGTGCTCAAGGGGTGGTACATCGGATAGATACCAGGGATCACCATCACATTTGATCAGAACCTATTAGACATTTTAAAGCAGCGGAGGAGGTTGTTTCTGACGAGGTGGATAAACTTATCTTGCAGGGGATGCTAGAGCCATCAAATAGTCCGTGGGCATCACCAGTGCTCATAGTGAAGAAAAAAGATAGCTCAAATGGGGTGGTTATTGACTATCATAAACTCAATAATATAATGAAGAAGGATTCCTACCCTCTTCCACGGATTGATGATGTGTTAGACTGATTTGGAGGAGCATACTATTTCTCAGCCATGGATCTGATCTCAGGGTATTGGCAGATTGAATTGTCATCAGCAAAATGGGAAAAATGTGCTATCATCACGTTATAAGGATTGTTTCAGCCTACTCGCATGCCACAAGGGTTGTGCAACGCCCCGGCTACATTCCAGCATGCCATGGATACGATTCTAGGTGCTTTAAAGTTGTCCTGTGTTTTAGTTTATCTTGACAATATCAACATGTTCTCATGGACGTTTACTGAACACCTCAGCCATTTGGAACAAATGTTTTGACACCTCGCTGCTGCTAATTTTAAAATCTTGCCTTGAAAGTGCCATTTCTATAAAGAACAATTGGACTACCTGAGGTTCATCATGGATTCAGTTGGGCTTGAACCGCAGCTGGCTAAAGTGGAAGCTATAAGCAAGATGACCCGCCCAGTTAGTAAGTGGGACAATCAAGTGTTTCTGGCGATGATTGGGTACTACTGCAGTTCATTCCCAATTTCAGTTGTATCAGGGCCCCACGTTTCAAGTTGCTGAGGAAAAACGCTTCTTTCAACTAGATGGAACAATGCCAGAACGCTTTTGACGTATTGCTCACTGCATTAGCAAGCGCACCCATATTGCAATATCCCAACTTTGACAAACAGTTCATAATGCAAATGGATGCTTCTCTCTCCACTATAGGGGCAGTATTATCCTAGAAGGACGATGATGGCATGGAGCATCCTGTTGCCTTCTGTAGTCGAAGCTTAAGCTGTCACAAACAGAACTATACTGTTACTGGGTGAGAATGTTTAGCGGTACTCTATGCTTATAAACAGTTTCAGTTATATCTGCATGGGATACAATTCCAAGTAGTAATGGACCATGCTTCCTTGTGTTTGTTGAAAAATCTGCATGAACCGGAAGGGCGACTTGCACATGGGGCATTAAAGCTCCAAGCATATGATTTTGAGATTGTACACCATCCAGGAGCTAAACATCAAAATGTGGATTGTCTCTCTAGGCTGCAACAGTCGCTATCACAATGGATTTAGCTGACATAATGTATGAGAAGATGGTGGTAAACAAATACCAGGATGAGCCACCACATGTGATCAAGGTATTAGATGGAGTTAGAACAGATACTTTCCTACGTGGGGGAGAACTATATAAGCTGATTGGTGACACGACGTTGACTTTTTCTAAATCTTCATCCCGACCTGCAATAATTATGGATGCTCATCAGACTATAGGTCATGGAGGATTGCAGAAAACAATGGAGATGTTGTGACCCTGATACTACTGGGAGAGCATGCATTACGACGTATTGGAAACAGTTAGTTGTTGTCATCAGTGTCAAGTGGAAAAACCATTCCACAAGAGAACCACATACCATCTGGTTAAACCCCAGTTCGCCTAGCACACCATTTCTATTGATGTAGTGTGACCTCTGCCAACTAGCACCAATCAATCCAAGTATATTATTGTCGCCATAGATCATCTGACTCGATGGGTGGAGTCCAGGGCCATCACGATTTGGGCGCGGTCACTACTGCCAAATTCATCATGAAGTGTGTTGTACAGCGACATGGCTGCCCGCAATTCATTTTGATGGATAACGGAACCAATTTCACTTCGCACATTCTGCCAAAGCTGAACGAGTTGATGGCGATCCATGGGGTTTTGACCACCCCATATAATCCAGAATCATATGGAATGGTAGAGCGGGTTAATGAAACCTAGTGAACATCCTCTGTAAATTGGTAAATGAATGACCCTCAGAATGGAGCGCTCTTCTATCCACGGCTGTATTCACATACAATATTAGCTATCATTCATCCACTGGTAAGAGCCCATTCCAACTGTTGTATGGTCAACATCTGGATTTGCCTGCTTTACTTTATTCATGTGTAGAGGATACAGGTAAAGTGGACCCCAGCGTTATTTGAAGACACTTATGGATACTTTGATCAAGATGCAATTGGAAGCTACTCCACCAGTTTGGCTAAGAAGATTTGCGATCAGGCAGCTGATCAGAAGCGACAAAAGCGGACTTCCGCTGTACTCCATAGGGGACCATGTTTTATTCCATGATCAGCACGGTTTTGGGAGGAAAAACAAGCTTTCTAGCATCTGGGTTGGTCCATTTGAGATAATAGAAAAGACTAGCATGGATGTTTACACCATCAAGGAACCTGCAGGGGTTGGATCATCAACTGAGTTCACGCAAAGTTCCTTTAAGCCTACAAACAGTGAGAGCATATCATCCAGTCAAAGGGAGGTAATGTTGGGAAGTTGATATGACTGGATGATATTCTAACAATACGACGGATTGGAGGGGGAATCAGGATGAGTCTGGAGACTAACAAAGAGAAGTATACAAATAATAATTGATTGAAATGTCGGCCAATTGCGAGAATGGATGATTATGCTGAGATTGGGATAAATGAGAGTTTTGAATCAAAAGGGAAAAACAAATAGAAGACACCAAACCAAGGATGATCCAACTTGGGGAATTGAGATATAAAGAGTTAGAGAGGGGATTGATGTGGTCTCATTCAGAAGTTAGGTTGTTGCAGAAAGGTCTGCATATTAGTACAATAATAAAGGTCGAAATAAGGGGCGATAGCTCCATGTGAAAAGTTTTTAGTTTTATTGAAGAATCAGCGATCTTCATATCATCTGATTTGGTTGCCCAGTGGCTAATACCCTATGCAAACTGACTCGATGGAATCAAGACTCTACGCCTAGAATTAACAACCCAATGGCAAGATGGCTGGAAATTTGTCAGGGTTTATCCTCATTAATGTTTTCAGCTATTTTGACAGTTCAGGTTCGATTTACATCATCTACCCTCATACAAATATCCAGCATCAGGTTGTAATTCTGATATTATGAATGAATCTGTAGGGTCCAGATAAAAGAATGTCAAGCTTATTCTGTTGACCTCCAGGTTAATGGTGATAAAAGAGGACTATGTCGCCTTACTGAAATGTTAATAAATAGGGTCAACTGACGTTGGATTGGGATGTCCTCTTTTCTGTGGTGGTGACATTTCCCTATGTGGCGAGGTCTTAAAGCTATATAATCTCATTGGCTAAGGTCCTCTTTTTCAAATTAGAGTTTTCAGGTATTAAATAATTAAATAGGGGCTGAATGATACTTGGCAGCAAAGGGTACTCCAATATAGAGCTTAAAAGGGGAAACCTTGATTTTTTGATGGTAACATATCAGATAAGTGAGCAAAGCGCTGTGTAAATAGTGGTTTAAACATAGGGTTGGAGGCGGCCATCTTTCACATTATGGATACAACTTTTCCCATTAGAACGCACCACTGCCCCATTGGTTGAGGGATTAAAGGGGTAGCTTTATTTTGGTTAGTTCAAGATTGAAGTTAGTTCTTGGACTACCAGTAAGGTAGTTTAGCCCATTTTAAAAAAGTAAAGTTTGTGGGCATCCGCGGTGGGTGAAAATGGATCAAATAAGAAATAGGGCCATGGCTTTTGTGGTGGCAGCTTGTACTGAAATCGATTTGACCCATTTGATTAGATGGTCCACAGCTATTATGATATTTGTGACCATGTAACTTGGTGGGCAAAATACCACTTAATCGATGCTGATGATGTTAATGGACTCACCAGATCCATAACTGAAAGTTGTTATTGATGGCTAGCCTGACCTTGGGTACAACGGTTCAAACAGGCCTCTAGAATTCCTATATGGTCTTGATTATACAATCCTAATATTATCAATTCTTTAGCCAGTTTATAAGTTTTTTTTACTACCCCATGTCCCATGGTTATGTGCCTTCAAGGATGGCATTGGTTTGTGAAGAAGGGCAGATATAAGGGAGTCATTCTTGCTAACTTTCTTATGAAGCACTCTCTCTTTGATTTAGGTGTCCTAGATTATTTTCTATAGTTCAGTTTAGATCTCATGAGTTTCCAAGTACCACCGTTCAGGCCATCCAATTAAATCATACAGTTGATATTCCTCAGGGTGAAAGCATCCAGTACTGGCATCCTCAAAAAACCCTCATCATTCTAATAAATTGCTCCTGTGAAATTGACAATGGTTATATTCTAGTTCTCTACCCTTAACGTCCACCTCTCTAACTGGATGTCTGGGTCCTTCACATGCTGCAACCACCAGAGCGAGTAATGGGCAATGATGATGATAAAATGGGTGCCATATAGTAGGGCTGGAAATGCTTAGTCATCAGTAAAACATCCAGATACTTAACCTTGGTAATACTATAATTTCGTTAGGCCTTGCTCAGGATCTTACTTAAGCAAGCCATTGGATGGTCAGCTTGATCTTATTGTGTTGATCTAAGATAACCCCCAATAGTTATGTTACTAGCATCACTGAACAGCAAGAATAGACGTTAAAAATGTAGCTGAACTAAAATAGATTTACTACAAAGGCCACTCCTCAGTGTATTAAAAGCTTGTTCTCGTTCAAGCCTCTATTAAAAATTCACATTCTTCTGTAGAAGGCAGACAAGGGGTTTGGCTAAGTCAGAATACTAAGGGATAAACTGACAATAATAGCCCATTATACTAGGAACATTTAATATCCATGAGGCTCTGGAGCGTGCCACTTCTTAATGGCAGCGACTTTTTCTGTGATGAGCTGTATTTCATATTTTGAGACCATGTGTCTAAGGAATCGCATTTCAGATTAAAATAAAGAGCACTTCAAAAACTTAAGTTTATATAGCCTTCCAAGACGATTAAAGACTTCCAAGAGATGTTCCATGTTGCCATTGGAGATTCTTGAGAAGACAGTAATGTCATTGAGGTAGATAAGGACACAGAATAGCTTTACATCTCCTAGGATCACGTCCATGGCGCGTTGCAAAGGCCCTGAGGAAATCTAGTTGGCTCAAATGCCCCCTCAATTGGCTATGAGCGCAGATTTGGATTGATCTTTAGGTGCTAGCTCTACTTGCCAGTATCCTCTAGCGAGATCTATAAATGAATATTAATTGACTGAGAAAGCAAACTTAGAGAGTCTTTTATTTTGGGTCAAGCAAAACTATCCTTTTTTCTTAGAGAGTTAAGCATTTGATGGTCCATCACTACGCGATGACTACTATCCTTATTTCAAAATAAAAGGAGAGGAGGGGCGGGTGCTATCAAAGGCACCAGTGTCCCAGCTTCAAGTAGCTGTATAAGCTCAACAAAAACCTGTGCTTCTTCAATTTTAATCTCTTGGTAGGGTGGAATAAAATGGGTTGAGCGTTCTTAGTCTCAATATGGTGTAAACGCCATTGGTTTTCTAAAATTGTAAAAGGAGGTTGAGATAAGTTGTAGAATTCTTCTAATAATTGCTCAATTCAGATCGCTGCTTGCTGGTGAGCCTTATACCAATAGAGGTATTAATATGAGCTATTAATGGGAAAATTTCTAGCTCAAAATCTTATAGAATTCCAAAAAAGTGGATGACATCTATGGTCTCTATAATAAATAGGAGAACATTGAAAGCTAGAGTAAAAGTCCCCATAGTTCTAGGTTTGCCAGTGAGCCTAGTTAGAAGCAAAGTTATGGATTTAGCATAAGTGGGATCAAATTTAACGGGCAGGTCAGAATCTCCTTGACGGATGGGTATATATGCCTTGTATTTTTAGCAATTGCCCAGAGGGAATTATGCTATGTATCCTGGTATTGACGATGACCTGGAACGTTGGAGGTATAGTAGTTGGCTTAAGCATATAGATGGGCATTCCATCTTGACCATCTACTGCAGGAGGAGTATACATACTTGAGAACCCCTAACGTGATATTTGAGCTTGTCAAACCAATTTTCGTTTTATTAACAGGCAAGCCCAAGCTTTGACCTCCGTTTTAAGATCACATGATGTCTAAATTCCCAATAATAGCCTGTGACATGAGAATTGATAGTATCCTTCATCATTTTGCACAATGGTGGAATAGTCACGGAGAAACAGGTTTTGAGGATAGATTGCAACTTGGGTTGTATAATGCAATAGCCGAGGTATTCAAAAACAGAATTCTAAAGCAAATGTGCAAGGATGAATAGGCCAATGGACTGATTGCATTGTGTTACAGCTGTGCCATATTCCAAGTAGTGAGGCAGGTCTGGAACTAACTTGATATGTTTCATCAACTTAGAAGAATGGCATTTATGGGAAAATTACTCTCAACGATGCATGTACAGGGTAATTATGAACCTAAACTGTGACGCTTGTGACTAAACTTCTGAAATGAAGGCGCAGAGTAAAAAACACTGAGATTCATAAGAAGAAAAGGAAGCATTATCAGGTTTTTATATCAACGGGTACTTATTCATCTTCTTCAATTACAACATCTAGACTCATTAAATTGCTAAAGATTCTTGAGCAGTACAGGGATGTCAGCATGAAGCGCTTCGTCTTCATGCTGACTGTCTTTTCCCGCCTACTCAGAGAGTCTCTTCCAACAATTCTTGAGGCTATGACGAAATCCATTGCAAGAGGTGCATCATGGTATAGGGGTTTTCTGGTTCTCAAAAGTGGAATTGAGGACAGCTGGGAGAGCCAGACACGGAGGACTTAAAGCTCAAGGTAGACATAGGAATTTTATCCAGATCTCTTTTAATTTCCCAAATACAGGTAAGGTTGCTTTTCCTTCCATTCATGTGCAATTAGACCTCAGGATAAGACCCAATGCAGAGCTCACCTCAGTTTTGACATAGTCCAACATATTTTGGTTTCTGGTCTCCAGGTGTTGTGCTTGAGCATAGAATCAGCTGGCAAGCTACAAAGGAATCTCTCATTTGGTCAAATGAAAGGCCATGAACGCCTGCTTCTGATTGACTAAAGTCTAGTTGCTTCAAAACTCCTGGATTAGGACCATATGGACTCATTCCCAAATCTGACCTTTCTTTAAGTAGGGAATTATAATATCATAGGCCTAGATATTAAGGCAGGAGTGGATGTGCACCTTCTGATGGACGTGGATATCTTCATTGAGCTCTCATAAATTATAGCGAATAATTTGATACAAATTGTCCCAAAGTGGATATTTTCCATGAAACTAAGCTTAAATTTAGCCACAATAGGAGTGGAAAGAATATTGATGTCAGGAACTAGAGCTGGCTCAGTAAAATCTGTTTCTGTAAAGTTGTTAGAAACCTGTTGTCCAATTGCATCTTAATATTTTTAGGTTCTTCTAAAACTCAACTAATGGTATTTTATAAATGTAACTGAAGCTTTAAGGGTTTATTTCTCCTTCAAAGCTTAAATTTGGTACGTTGGAGGAGCAAAAGTCTTGTAAAGTTACTCATTTAAGTCTTGAAACGTGAACAGGTTTGTTTAATCTAGGAGATGCAACTAAAGTTATGTTTGCAATGCGCTGAAATTTTCAATCTCATATAACAAGGCATCAATTGAACTCTAGATCAAGAAGGACTTCTTCTACATGGAGCTTGCTCCCTTGAGCCAAATTCTTATTTGATCTCATAAGCCAATGAGAGTTTTTAGGACGTATTGTTTCCAGAAGTTATTAGGATTAACTGGATTAGATACCAAGAAACTGGAAGGTCCTTAGAGTCTTCGGTGAACTTTGGGCCCTTATGACCCTCTGAGGCCTTATGGTACTTCAGTCCTAGAGGCGAAATCCTGGTAATGCCTCTGTAGTGTCCAATAAAGGTACTCAATCTAATTAAGATGTTAGCTCAGGTGGTTTCAAGTAGTTGTACATTTTGATCAAGATAGTCTTCAAGTTAACAAAAATTCACTATCTATATAGTAAATTGGTTATGAGCTTCATTAATAAGCTGACAGGAATCTACAATGGCTTTTTGATTTTCGTGAACAAAGGAGGAGGCAGCATTATAAAATTGACAATGATCATATAGGATTTTAGTAATCCCTAGTCGTCAAGCTACTTAATTGTAATGTAACCCAACTTTTTAAAATGTGGTGTATAGTTGGAAGATGAAGCTTCAGATATACCATTCAGTACTCAAAGCCCGTTCTACTGAAGGTAGTAGAGCCGAGTTATGTAAATCTTGCATTGTGGAATGCGCGAAAGAGGCTTGAGAATGACTATAATGGCCTCCCACAGAGTAGGTACTGTTCAATAATTGTTATATAATATAATCAATGTTCTCATATTGAAGTTGATATTGATTTCAATTAACAAAAGTAAGATAAATTGGAAGGTGTCCCAAAACTCTAGGCCTTCAAGCTGAAGATATCTTTTTACTGAGAAATGTTGATGCATTAAATCATACTTCTTGACCAATCAGCAGTTTGGCCTTCTTATATGCTCTTATTCTCCAAGCTTCAAGATAGAAGTTTTCAATGGACATCTCAGATCCCCCTGTAGTGAGCACCACCTATATCATCTTAATAGTTTTCTTGGTTGTAACCAAAAGTAAGATATAGGTCTCAAAGCTGTAAAACTAGTAGAGAATCCTATGAAGATGAAAAGATGAGTTGTTAGCTGCTTCAATAAGTTTTAAGGATTCAATATCTATAGAGCAAGTGGTGACATGATTGTGAGAGGACTTCCATGACTCCATATAATCAGGACCTTCTTCATGCTTCCAGATTGACTGCCTAGCTAGTGCCTTCCTTGTTCTTCATCAACATCGTCCACATGACACACTGTTATAAAAACTCTTTCCTTTCGAGATTTGGTAAATGGAGTGCTATTATAGAAGGCATCTCCATTGATTCACATGCGTATGATGCTTCCTTAATAAGTTTCCCTTATTGCCTTCAGATACAGGTTTCAATCATAAGGGCTTGAGAGTTGACATATTGGGGCTCAATTCAGGATTAGGGATAATGACTCTTCTATTATCTCATGTCCCAACAGCCTCTTATGAAGCTGCTCCAGCATTAGGAAGAATGGCTGCCAAGCCTCCTCTAGGGCTGCGTATGCAGCCTATAGCCCTTTGACCCCTCATCACTACTATCTTTATCAATAAGACGTTGGGTAGGATGTCATACTACCCAGTAACAAACTCATGTTCCTTTTGTTGAAATTTAAAACACGTCTATGCTCCTCTCTGAAATAATCAGCCCTCCCAAGGGCCTAGTCGCCAGATTGACAATGAACCCAGACAAAAGAGAGCTGCCTCAACTGATTGACAACAAGTGCATAAAGTTGGTTCCATTGGCAATGGTTGTTTGTGCACCCACTTGCTGAGGTTCAGTGAGCTCCCAATGTTTTTTGGCCTCTGACCACATAGCAGGAGAAGCATTCACTTGGCCTCATCCTGAAAACCCAATCTTAGGTCAAGTGTAGCGTGGTATTGATGATGAGCCCAGTCTCTTTCACTTTTGCACCATGAAAGGCACTCTCAGCTTGATCTGGGGCTTCTCACATCAGGCTGAAGTGTGGGAGGGGAGCTCAACTCCCAACCTATCTCTGTCACCTGTGTCAGCTTTCTCAGTGCTAGGGAAATTATCAATCTGAGAATTTAGGTAAGGAAGCTCAGGTTATCGTTATAACCATTTAAATTCTTAAAATTATAGGTTTAGACCGTGACCAACAATTTAAATCAATCAATTATATTGTGAAAAGGATTTCATTTGTATGGCAACACATCATAAGAAACCCAAACTGGCTGCAATAGAATTGACACTCCAAATTTAAAGGAACAATCGAGTTAAAGATATAAAAAATATTTTGGGCGTCAGAGACTAATCAATACTAGTTTTGAAAGGTCAGAAAAAAGCCAGAAATTCCAAAACTTTAATCAAGTTTATTTATCCATATTTTGGCAATTAAAAGTCAAATTGCAACCATCAATACAACCAATACCTACTATCTTGCCTTATAGGGATTAAATAGGCGAACTATCTTTCTTCACACCCTCTAAGACACCCCTCTGTTCGGGTTGGGACCATCTAGTACTAAAAAAAGACACCCCTCTGTATCTTCAATCCTTGCAAGTTTGACCATTTTGCCACGCCTCTTAACCATGTCTCATTGATTTCCTCATAAGTCTGAGACTTTGTTAAGCGCTTCCTTGTAAAATATTCGAGGTGGGTTGACCTTGGGACAGATATACCACACTTAAATTTTTCTAGCCAGTACAGATTTTGAACTCAAAATATGCTCTAGGGTGGAAGAATTTTTACCTGCCAGGCTAACCACCCTTAAGCGCCTCCTTGTATTCAGCCCAGAAACTCCTCTAGAATACCAAACATGTTGCTTTCTCCTGGGTTGGCGGTTTTGTAGATTGTGCAGCCCTGTAATGACCACCAGATATTGAAATTTTGGTTGCAACTGGGCGAGATTGCACAGGTATATTTGGCTCTCAAATAAATAATACTACATGAAGACATTATATCTTAAAGTTAAATGTGAAGCTCACTAGTAAGATATTCTTTTATTTTAAGATCCTCTAAATCTGCTGTGATTTTGGGGTGTAATTTCAGCGGTGACTGATCTGGCATTACTTAAACCAACTAGACACAAATGAATTGTTTAAACAACTGTAGTCATGGTTTTACTTCCATAACTAAAGATCTGGTGTAAAAGGGAGTCCACAGTCCTTCAGGACTAATTGATACCAGTGAGTGTGTTGGTGCGTTCTTCCTTTATTTCAGTGTGAGGCCATTTAAACTATACAAAGGCCTCTATTCAGTCAGCTTTCCTATCAACGTCTGAATCTCATAAAGTTTCCTTTTTCTATTCAACTAATAACCTATGGATTTAGCTCTCTGAAACCTGACGTTTCCTTTCCAAGATTTGGCACATCTTGTGGTGGTCTATTCAACCTTGATAGCATCTTGGCAGTCATATTTTCACCATTGTTGCAATTTTAATGCTTTTATTGACTTGAATATTCATAACTAAATGAAATCATTTAAGTAAATTTTGCCAGAAATATGAAGGACAAATTTGTTGGGGTCAATTCAGTAAATACTATTGATTAAGATGGAACTGGTTTTTGCTACTGGTCATTCAGCTGTTGAACGGATAGGAGTTGTTCTACCAGAATGGAATTTTCTAGTAAATAATAAATACTTTAATTTGGGCAGGCGAAGATAAGAAAATATATAATGGTGAGTTAATTGAATTTGATCCTCCATAAATTGTTATTTTATAGTAACTAAATGAATAGTTTAGGCAGTATGAGATTCTAGCGAAATATCTTAAGCCAGGTTGATAGAAGTCAATCTGCCATTCTCAGATAATTGGGACAGAGTAATGGAAAATTTGGAAGTTCTGGTATTTGGGCTTAAGAATGTTAGTGAAATATATATGATGGTTATAAATGTAACAAATGATTATTGAATTTAAAAAAACGATTGGGTTTGGGACTAAACATGTTAATGTCATGTATGCTGGCAGATTGATAGGAACCAATCTGCTGACAAACATCAATATATGTGATGGGGGTAAAGGTGAGGTATATAGGGCGTTAGGGTAATATTATTTAGTTGATATCCTACGGTTGATCAAAGCCTAAAATTGCAACACCAACATATTCTAAGTCCACTACCTTAGGGATTCTGCACAAACTGCCTTAACTTTACCATTTAATCCTACAACTGATGGTTTGCCACTCATATTGTTGACTTCTTTCTAGAAAATAACGTTGGCCCAGAAAACCCTTTAGTGAGAACCACTTGTTGAGATGTGGAAACTGTAAAGGTTTACAAGGGTTCTAACACTTGATTAACAAGGTTTTCTGTTAGATGACAGGAAGTGCAATCTGATTCAACAATGGTTAATTTAAAACAGGACTTATTTATTTTAAAAACCCTTGGTATGTTTGCATAGAATGATGTAGAAGATTACTATTAAAAGGCTGGTAAATCAAGAACAAGGTAACTTTATAAGGATATACTTTATTTATATCTATATAATTGACTAATGGAAAATTAATGCACCTATCAGAAAAAGTAGTATTTTTAGCGAATATTAACTTTACAACCATTCATTGACCTAAAGTATTCAGCATGTTATTGATCAAAACTTCCCTTGATTTAATTCTAAAACTTGGCAATTGTGCCTGCAAGTCTGGTTGACTAAAAGTTATTGAGTATCTTTCCCAATAACCTTCATAATCTGATAATCAAACAACCATTCATGGATAAACCCACAACTGATGCTTATGGGCAAGCCTCGACCAGCGGAATTAGTATAAACAATCCCAAACTGATGGAGGTACTGGTGACTAGGTCACCGCGGATGGGGACAAAAGAGGTCTTTTCTTAAGCATAAAAGTGCTAAATAATTTTCCCTACAATCATGATGACATGAAAAATATTTTTTACCAGCTGAGTCAGAGGATTTACAATAGAAGGATAATGACGCGCCCAAAATTCATATGAAATTTACCCCTTTTATACCTTAAAGGGTTAAAATAATTTTTAATGACGCCATTGATGCCCTGATGAGAATTAAAATACAATGGTGGAAGCATCAGAAGTTTGCTCAAGCTTAATACCAAATTGGACATTAATCAATTTTACAATGTGACTTGAAGCCTGTCAGACATTCTCCTTCTTTTTTTTTTTTTTAGTACTAGATGGTCCCAGACATTCTCCTTCTTGACTTTCAAAAAAGAATGTTGGAGGTAAAAATGCCCCCAAATCTACTGCTACAATTGGCCAATTACATGTCTGATCTTCTAACAATACTATGGTTAATGAGGATATGAGTACCATCAGCTAAAAGATTCTGGCAGATTCTCAGTGGAACCCTTCACATCGGGAAATTATGTATATAATCAAAATCAGCTTACAAAGTTAAAAACTGATAGTTGGATTGCTCTGACTCCTCGGCCAAATTTGGGGCGTCCATCACATGGTTCCCCCTCAGCCGCGTCTCATTCCATACCACTTCCTAAGCAGGGACCCCCCTCTTTTAGGTGTGGCAGAGGTCCCCTGAGGTGAGAAGATTTTGCCCACCGGTGATTGGGTGCAATTTATCAAATCATTACCACATGGGTTTGTTCTGCCCCAGAATATTTTCCCTCGTTCTGATAGGCCAAAGACTATCTTTCCTAATTCAGATGACTAAGCTTTTTGACACTATAGCCCCAAATTCCCATGGACCCGATATTCAAACTAGTTTAAATATGAAATACTAGTATTGAGTAGGGGAGCTTTTTCTGGTTTGCCCCGCACAAATAATAAAAAAAATAAAAAAAAAACTTTAAAAAAAGCGTTTATTATTACTTTTATTTTAAAAATTAAGTTTCATATGTTTTGAGAAATCTTTGTGGCATCCATCAGCGGATCCCACAAACTGGTGCTTACTACAGGGATTCACTCTGTATAGTTTGATAAAGCTTTAAAGCAATGGAGAGTGTCACCCACTGGGTGCGAAATGGAGAGGGAGCTGAAGATGATGATCAGATGGACAGCCCTACCACTTTGACATTTGGAGAAGAATGATTTGCTTGAATATTAATACCTGAATCTCACTGCATCACCTGGCCGGCCACCAAAGCCATGAAAGACCTTACTTATGGCATCCTTAACCCTGGTGACATTGCGTCCTGCGAACAAGTGTCATTGGTAGAGGAACGCCACTTGTTTCTCTATGAGACTAGTGTCCTCCCAGAGACCTACAGCCAGCTCACAAATTTGACCACCTACATATGCAAGTTTGCTCACCCCACTTTGGTCCACAGGATGCATCTCTTAGCCGGCCATCATGAAGAGCTACATCGACACCTAGATACCCATGCAGCTCTGAATTTAGCTTATGATAAGTTGTACCAACTGACCTCCAAACACCTTAGAGAAGTCAGATCTGGTGTGGAAGCTAATAACAACTTCATCATTCAGCTGCATGACAGACTTGCTACCATGGATACTGGGATCATAAAGTATGTCTAGGAGGCCATGAAGATCTTTCAGGGATGAACTGAATGCTTCCATTGCTAGAACCCGCTCGTTTCTGGAAGAGTTTGCTAAAGAACTTGGAAGGTACAATGAGCAAACACACTGGGACCTTTTTAGCCCCCGTCTCCACCCCTCAAGTTGAATATGAACAGTGTGTGGCTGTGGCGGAGTGACAGTTAACCCGGGCCTTTTCACATGTTGATGAGCTCAAACGCCATCTGCTGCTTGAACCACCTAGCGCCACCTCAACCCTTGCGGCCAAGGTTGTTCAACTAGAAAAGGAGCTAGCTCTCAAAGCTTCGTTTGAAAATACCAAATATTTGGTGCATCACCTGAATGAATGTGAAACTGAAGCAAAAGTGATAAAATCTTTGTTGGAAAGCCCTATGCTGTTGAAGGAAGTAGTTAGTCAAATAACGCAGGTTGAGCAGAAGTATGAGCAGATCAAGGATGGAGTACAAGGCCCAAGCTCACACCCTTGCGATGATGAAGGGTGTAAACAAATGAAAGAAGAGCTAAAGAAACGCATGGAAGCCGTGGAAGCTGCTCAAAAAACCTAAGCTCGCTGGTGTCACAACTCCGCTTCCAAGTCAATGCTTTGGAGAGCCGAGTGAAAGATCTTGAAACTCATAAACTGGGGATCGAAGCTCAACTGAGACTATGTGAATCTGGGCCCCAAGAAGCCCTCTCCAAAATGAAAACCAGCTCGAAGCCATGCAAGGCCAGTTCAATCGCCTTTTGTGCACCTTTGACCAGTTAAACTATTGCTCTGGAACCCCAGAAACAGAAGCTCCAGCTATTCATACCCTTACTGGGGTGACTTTAGTTCATTCAAACTGACGTTCAAAGACAAGTTTATCCTCGGCGAGGGTAGCATTGCTTCATTTTTATACATTTATGAAGTGGCTATGGAAGGTGTGACTGATCATCAGAAGGCCAAATATATTCTTTCCTGCTTGGGTCGCATGGCACAAAAGGTGATGGTCCCACATATGGATGCTCTTAGCGCCTGGTCCGAGGTTAAAGAAGCCCTCATAAACACATTTGGCTCAAAACAGGCTTTAAGCATGAAAAAGCAAGCCTTTATTCATATGAGTATCTGAAAAGGGGAGTCAGTGGTCGCCTTTGTGGAACGATTCTATATGGAAGCACAGACGTTGTTAACTTCAAAGATGTTGACCTTTGATGACGCTGTGGCCGCTGTTTTGACTAGAGTGGCATCTCACCCTCTTTTGGCGATGCACATCACCTCAGTCAAACGCTATTTCTGTACCGTTCAAGATATCAAGGAGGCGTTACTAGATTTTGCTGACTTTCATAAGCCCAAAGTTTCTTGCGGAGCAGTATCCCACCCTCGCGTTTTAGCCATTGAGGATCCAAAGCTCAAGCCTCAGGTCCTGGCTATTGAAGACAAGAGGGAGCCCCTTCAGATAATGGTCCCTGAGGAGCAAAAACCCAAAGCGAAACGTCCTGAACGCCCTCAGTGTGAATACTGGTACAAGTTCAGACACAAGGAGGCTGTGTGCTAGAAAAGAAAGCTGACGCGGAGGAACAGGAGCAGGGAAAAGAAATGTCAGTGTAGGGAGAGGCACACCTATTGCTGAAGAATTTCATGTGCCTGACTCATTTAAACAACTTGTGCCAATACCTCAATTTTACTAATACCCCTGGGGATGATTCTGAGGGGGGAACAGATGAGGTTGGCTATTTCGTTGTAGGTTACCTGCTGTAATGGAAGTCCCCAATCGCTTGAACGCTGGGAGGAGTAGATGAGGCCACCATACCTGAAGAGATGTATCTCCGCCAAGTTCTCAGGGAGCCAGCCGTTATTGACACTGCCAGCGACGTGGATGAGGTCTTGTCTAACCTTATTCGCCCTCTCCAGTATGGCCATACCATGCAGTCTATCCTGGAAAATTACCCCGAGACTGCGCGCAAATTAACCTCCACTTTTCATCTCAAGGAGGTCTTAGCGCTATCGCCCAATTTTGGGGGGATACTTACAAAGGTCGAAGTGGTTATCCAAAAAGTTTGGGTGATGACCATCCAAGATGCAGGCTCCCCAGTGAACGTAATCTCCTCCAAGTTGATGAAAAAGATCAAGCTTGCGCCTGACTTGGAGCACAACTAAGAATTTGGAACCGCCAGTCCCAACCACACCCGCGCACTTGGCGCTTACTCATCCCTTCCCATCTGTATTGGGAAGCTTATTTTATCAACCCCCGCAGTGGCTTTGGATAACAACGCCTATGATATGCTCATTTGTACTCAGTTTATTATTGAATATGAAGGTATTATCAATATGAAGCAGGGATTCCTGTCATGGCTCAATTATGAAGTCCCCTTAGTTCTATCCAATAAAGAACCCAGCAAGAATGTATATTCTTGCATGGTTGAGTACCCTCTCTCCATTTTACTTTTACATTATACCACCTCTGGGCGAAATACAAAGAAATTGCCTGATTCAGTGGATGCTATCGAAGGTATTCCATTTTATGCAGCTGATGAGGTGGTGATTAAGCCGGGTGAACAACAAGTGATAGACACGAAAATCACTCTCAAAATCCCTCACCACTGTTTACTGCAACTCTTAAGCATTGAGGGTGTTAGCCCTTTTGAGCTTCGGGTATTGCTTGGCATTTTAGACCCAGCCTACCAGAGGCCTATTACTCTACTGTTGGGAAACCTCACCAAAAAGGACATAATTATAAGAAAGCACCAGGAGGTGGGCCGAGGGTTTTTACTCCCTGTGGAGGAAGTTGAACAAATCCACTCCATTGGCTCAATGGCAGATTTAGGCCTTCCCGCAGATAACCTGGTATGTACCTTACTAAACGTCCATATCTCAGATGAGCTGACCTCAGATGAGTTGGAGAAAGTGCATACTCTTCCGGATGAGTATAGTGATATATTCTCGAAGTTGGACAATGATTATGGCCACATGAAGGGCTGGTGCCACTCCATCAATGTGGGTGATGCCCATCCCATTAGGTCAAAACCTTACCGCAAGTCAAAGGTTGAGGAACACAAGATGAGGATGAAACTCACGCAGTTATTAGACGCGGGGTTATTAGTTCCTTCGCAAAGCCCTTGGTCCTCCCCCATTATGCTAATTAAGAAGAAAAATGGAGGTCAATGGATAGTTATGGACTATCGCAGATTAAACAATCTTACAAAAATGATAGCTATCCTGTCCCACGCATTGATGACGCCCTGGCCCAGCTTTCAGGCTCAAACTTTTTCTCCGCCATGGACTTGGCTAGTGGCTATTGGCAAATGGATCTTTCTCCCCAAGACCAGGAGAAATGCGCTTTGATATGCAGTGAAGGTTTTTTCCAACCCACGCGATTACCCCAAGGGTTGTGCAATGCACCTGCCTCTTTCCAGCGTTCGATGGATCACATTTTGCAGGATATTAAGTTAACCTGCGTCATCATCTATATTAATGACATTACCATATTCTTAAAGTCCTTTAATGAACACCTTGATCACCTGATGGAGGTGTTCCAACGCTTACAAAACTCAAATATCAAGTTAAAACCTTCGAAGTATACCCTTTTCCAAAGGAAATTAGACTTCCTTAGACATACCATTTCTTGAGAGGGTATCCGACCCATACAGATAAGGTTGAAGCTATTGCCAGAATGCCTCCCCCAAAAATCTACGGGATATACAGGTATTTCTAGGGATGATGGGGTATCACCATCAGTTCATCCCTAAGTTTGCCCAACTCAGTGATCCCCTTGTTTGCTTACTGAAGAAGAATATCCCTATTCAATGGGGTACTGAACAGAGGGCTGCTTTTGAAACAATGAATCTGCTGCTATAAAAATGGCCTATCCTAAGGCATCCTGATTATGGAAAACCGTTTATTTTGTTTACAGACGCCTCATATTACGCCATCGGGGCCATCCTAGCCCAACTGGATGAAAAAAGGGGTAGATCATCCTGTCTCATATTTCAGTAAGATGCTATCAAAGGTGGAACGCAACTATAGTGTTACCGAGAGAGTGTGTCTTGCCATTTTACAAGCAGTGAAGCATTACCGCCCTTTCTTGTATGGGACCTCTTTCACTGTGATTATGGACCATGTATCTTTAAAATGGTTGCAAAACATGAAGGACCCTATGGGGCGGTTAGCTCGCTGGGCTCTAAAGCTCCAGCATTATGACATGAAGATTGAACACTGAGCTGGAACCTGTCACATGAATGTTGATGGGTTAGCTTAGCTGCCCATCCTCCACTTAGATAACAGTGAAGCAGGGTGGCTGTATGATCTTTTGTGACCCCGAATGACTGGGAGGATGAGGATGAGCCTGTACAGAGTATGTTGGCCTGGCACTCCCATAACACTAAAGTAGAAAACGGGAAGTTGTATAAACAAGTAGGGGCGAAGTGGTTGCCTTACCTAAAGCCCTTGAAATGCATACCTGTTATCCTGGAAACTCATACAACCTTAGGCCATGGAGGAGTAAATAAAACCTATGAGTGGATTAAGGATCAGTACTTTTGGGAGGGAATTATGGAAGCCATCGTTGAAGTCTTGGATGCTTGCCTTACGTGTAAGAAGCAGTCTCAGTTAAAGACTATATACCAATATCAGCCAACTACCCTGCAACAGTCGTTCCATACCATAAGCTTGGATGTAGTAGGGCCGCTTCCTCAGACCACAGGTGGAAACAGATATATATTAGTAGGTATTGACCATTTCATGAAGTGGGTTGAAGCTGTGGCGCTTCCAGCCCAAACTGCTAAGGCCACTGCAACCTTTCTCCATCAAAATATTTTCACTTGACATGGGTGCCCTCAAGTACTACTCTGCAACAATGGAAAAAACTTCACCTCCAGAGTAGTCAAAATCTTGGCTACCTCCATGGGAGCCCAGCACCTTTCTCAGCTCCATATAACCAATCAACCAATGGTATGGTGGAGCGAGCAAATGGCACTTTGGTTTCCCTCTTACAGAAAATGGCCTCATCTGATCCCCTTCATTGGGATCATTATCTCCCTAGTGCTCTTATGGCTTACCAAATTAGCTATCACCGGATTCTGAAAATGTTCCCTTTCCGAGTTTTGTATGGCAGGGAACCAGGCATACCTGCCCTTTTAGCTAAGGATGTCTTCTCTAGTGGAGAGGATCCTGAGAAAGCCATGCGAAGGTTAGCTAACTGCATCATTCAACTTCAATCCGAGGATATTACCAACCTAGCCAAAATGGTCACTAAAGGAGGCCAAGCTGCCATTGAGCTTCGGGCTCCCCTACCTTCATTCCAAGTGTTGATATGGTCTTATATTACCACAATTGCATAACTCCTCAAAGTGGCAAACTCGGATCAATCTGGGAGGGGCCATTTACCATCATGTATAAGAGAGGAAATGAGTATTCTATAAAGTCTTTGGCTACAGGAGTTACCATAAACTGGGTCATGGCCAGTTCCTACGGCCCTACACTCCCCCCAACATTCTTGAAGGGGGCAATGTCGTACATTCTCCTTCTTGACTTTTAAAAAAGAAAGTTGGAGGTAAAAATGCCCTGAATCCACTACTATGATTGACCAATTACATGTCCGATCTTCTAACAATACTATGGTTAATGATGATATGAGTACCATTGCCCAAAAGACCCTGGCAGATTCTCAGTGGAACCCTTCCCATCGGGAAAACATGTATATAATCAAAATCAGCTTATTAAGGAAAAAACTGATAGTTGGATTGCTCTGACTCCTCAGCCAAATTTGAGGCGTCCATCACATGGTTCCCCCTCAGCCGCATCTCATTCCATACCACTTCCTAAGCAGGGACCCCCCCCCTCTTTTAGGCGTGGTGGAGGTCCCCCAAGGTGAGAAGATTTTACCCGCCAGTGATTGGGTGCAATTTATCAAATCAATACCACATGGGTTTGTTCTGCCCCAGAATATTTTCCCTCGTTCTGATAGGCCAAAGACTATCTTTCCTAATTCAGATGACTAAGCTTTTTGACACTATAGCCCCAAATTCCCATGGCCCCGATATTCAAACTAGTTTAAATTTGAAATACTAGTATTGAATAGGGGATCTTTTCTGGCTTGCCGCACACCAATAATAAAAAAATAAAAACTTTAAAAAAAGCGTATATTATTGACTTTTATTTTTAAATTTAAGTTTCATATATATTTTAAGAAATATTTGTGGCATCCGTCTGTGGATCCCACAAAAGCCACAATGCAAGGTGCATTGCATGTGTGCCATCACTCAAACCCAATGTTAAAGCTCATATTACCACTTTTGAAAATAAACTAAACTTCAAATGAAGCAACAATAGCCCAGAACCCAGAAGTGGGGCCTAGCACAAAGGCCCATGAACATCTAGGTCCAGAGGTAACTGCCATGGGAAAGAGCTCATGAATACAAAAATTCATAAATGGATGAACAGACAAAGCAGCAGTCAGACGCCGTCTGACTAGAGGATAATGAAAATCTTCAATATCGGATACCAAATGCCAAATATTTTACAATATTCCACTCATTTATATCTTAAATCTACTCCCTGAAGTATATAAGACTTCAATTCTTATCCTAATAAAGAAACCTTTCTACAGAAAGGGAGGATACCCCAGTGGTGGAATATGGACCCTCTACCACTGCCTCCCTGAGTTTGATCCTGATAGATGAACTTTGGTTTGGGGACGATTATGACTGTGTTGGTTTTGCACACAAATGCCCTAAACTGAGATAGCGAAAGCAAAGGTGGTCCATGGAGTTCCTGGCCTACCATACGCCGCGCATGGAGGTTTTCCAGGTTTTATCCTCCTTTCCTATTTTCTTCGCTTCCCTTCATTGGTGTAGTATTGTCCCAGGTCAACCCACCTTGAATAAAATTTTTAAAATTCAAGAATTAAAAACCTTTCTACAGAGTATTTTATTTATCCTTATTATTTTAATTTGGGTTGTATCAACTTACTAATGCCAGTACTCATTATGGGATTGCTCAATCTGAAGTAATAATTTTTAACCAGTCTGAGATTAGCCAGTTTGGAAGAAGATACTCTGTTGAGGATGCCTTGGTGCTAACCACGCCAAGAAAGATGTTTGAAATGTTCTCGTTGAGTCATGAAGGCAAAAATTATTTCAAAAAATAAGAGTTTTAAGAAGTTTTCCAAGAATGCAAACAAGTTAACCAAGTGATCAATGCACTAAGTGGTAGCATTTGAAGTGGATTTGTTTAGTGAGAACGTTTGTAATGTTAGTGAAGGTTTTCTGTTGCATGATCTTCGCAGAGTAGATCCTCTGAGAAGTTAGTCAGCCTCTAAAGTAAGTGAGCCAAGGTCAGCGCGCTGACTTTGGTACTCATAGCATGGGTGGCACCATCAGGACCTAGCAGTGATTATGATAGTTCTCCTGAGAGAGCTGATGATTATGCAGATATAGAGGTGTATCACGGAGAGGTCAGAGAGGATTTATCTGGACTTCTGGTGAGGGAGAAGTATAACATCCATACTAGAGTCTATACCCTGGAATTTGAATTGCACAATTTGAATAAGATATTGAGCATGTCAAGGAGATCGCTAAAAGAGCCAGGGTTGCCTCACTACCCATAGTGAGAGGACCCTAACCATTTTTATCTAGAACTTACCCTAAAGTACATTTGAAGTGACTTTGATTCCTTAAGAAAAAATGGCGAAACCATCAACACTCTTGATGATTATGGAAAGCACTTGGAGCAGCATGACAACATGCTGTTCTTGATAGACAAGAGTATTGAAGATCAGAAGTCACTAATGCACAATGTGCCGGAGCTTAAATCTACTCAACTTATCACCCAAATGGAGGCACCTGTGTGGACCGATAAAAGCTGTGCACAGCAACCAGTCAGAACTTATATTCAGCCAACTATAATGCATGCTGATCCTGTTGAGGAGGATCCATACAAAAAACCATTTTTTTAAGATCATGTACAAACCAGGAGAGGGGAGAATTGCTGGTTTCATTTAAAAAGTAAAAACTAGCATGGATGGTGCTAGCAATCACCAGAAGGCTCACCACGTACAATAATGCATGAGCTGCGAGGCTCAGGAGATCCTCAGCACGAGCTTGAGACCTTTATCTTGTATTGATGTCAAGAGTTCCTTACTTTACGAGTTTGGTAGTGAACTGGGTGTCCAGAATAAGAAGCAAGAATTTATGTTGATGATGATGGGCAAAAACAAGTTGGTCATGAATTAACCTAACCATTTTGCCTTAAGGCCCTGAAGTGATGGACAACTGGAACAATGTATCTGCCCACTGCCAAAAGCGTTTTGTTAAGCTCCATGGAGATGCATCCAAATCTGAAAATGCAAGCGATTTTGGAAAGTCAAGAGTACAATGTCCCTTAAAGCGCTCAAATTGGAGTTATCTGACACATGATGGACGTACAGATCTGATTTTAAGTCAATGGCACCTACACCACCCCCTAGAAGAGTCATTAAAGCATTTATGTTGCCAAACAATGAGTTGAGAAGCCCAAGAAGAAGAGCAACAAACAGCCTGAAATCTTGTCACGTCAAAAAATTTAAGAGCCACAAGTGTACCAATCTGGGCACTTATTTTGATACTGTTATTAGTTGCAGCTGAAAAAAAGGAACAAACCACTAAAGTTGACACAACTATTACCGTAGATTGGGTGGATGTTGGAATTTCAGTTGACTACATTATCTATCCCAGTTACATATTAAGTCTTTTAGATTGGTAATACAATTTTATATTTGACAATGATTGCTGACTAAATTATTAGTCGTAAATAATCAATGGATGGGATCTGATGATTAGATTTATCAGTATTTCATTGGGAATACCTGATAATATTGAGTAGGTGATTTGATGATGGATTAAAATTCAATAGTTGCATTACTATGATAATCATTCTGAATGAACAATTGAGGCGTTACTCAACTAAAAAAAATTATTTTTAATGATTTTTATTGTGGTATTAAGCGTCATTAGGCAAAATTGCTTTATTAATTGGTGTCTGAAACCTGAGACTAAAAAATTATTACCAAGCATTTAGGATTATGCTACTGAAGAATAGTCAGGGCAAAAAGGCCCTCCAGTATTTGAAGCTAAAACTCATGGGTCAAAATCTTCTTAAAAAATTATTAATCTTCAGTGAGCAGCTGAAAAGCTGTGCGCCTGTTTTACTATGAATATCCCAATATTTTCTTAATAAAGACAGATTAATTTGATAAATACACACTTGCTTTTAATTGGTTGTATAGCTTATTCTCGGGATAAGAGTGAAATTATGAATATCCTTAGGCTGCTAGTTTTTATCAAATCTTCAATTGGCTCCACATAGAGAATAAGGATGAGTTCCCTACCTTCTTTAAAAATATATTTAGGAGAAAGTACACCTGTTTAGCGTTAGATTTTATATCAATGTGTCTTTAAAAGCACTCAACTTGAATAATAGTCTCTATACCATTATTTCCCTGGTTTATTCAGTCAATCTAATCAACGCAATTTGTCAAAATCCTGTGCAGTTAGATAAGGGAACAATAAAGAGTTACAATCTTAAGATTAAGTCTTCAAATTTTACAATTGATGCTCACTACAGAGTGTATTTGAGTTGTAAAAATCTAATTTTAGTTCGCAATCATCATAATAATGAACTTCAGAAGATCTGGATGGAGTTAAAGACCATCAGTCAAAATGTGCTTAGCTCAGCATCTCAAGCAGACATCAATACCTTGGAGGAGCGAGTAACCAAAGTGATAGAAGTTATTAAACAAGTCAGGAATGTGAATAAAAAACTTTATAGAAAAGTTGCCTCTTTTGAAGCAATAAAGGCGACCTCATTGAATAAGTTTTATTTAAAAACTGAATGTGTCTCAGTCTGAGAATGCCTCCTATTTGTTCATGAGGATATGGCTAAAATGATGAAGCGTATTGAGGATTTAGAAAATCACAAATTTTATTTTACGCAACTTGAGGTGAATGAAGCCAGCAAAAATACCTGCAAACCTCCAGTTGGGAAGACACATCTACCCCAAAATATGCCTAAATTGTTTATTGACATGTCAGAAATGACTCCAGAAGCCACACTTATGGTTAATTGTGTCATTGGGCAGAAGTCTCCTGTCACTGGAACGACTGAAGATGTTCAGAATATGATAAAATTGCCCGCATTTTACAGGGATAAAGCTCTGTAGCTTTTGTAATCTCTTTGATGTGATGATGACTGGTTATGTAGACCACCAAAAATGGTGACTGTAATGAACTATCTTAGCACTAATTTCCAGAATCTGGTGCTGCCTCACCTCAATGGGGATAACTGGTCATACGCTAAAGCTAAAGAAACAATCATGTTGGAATTTGGAAGCTCAACTAGAATGGTTAATTGCAAGCAAATATTATGGGAATACATTCTAAAAGGATGAGACCTTGGCCAATTTTGCCAAACGTTTTTATTGAGAATCCCAGATCCTGGCTGAGGCGAAAGTGCTTATTGACTTTGATGCGTACATAGCCATGCAGGCGGTGCTTTGGCCTACCATGAACTGCATTGGATTATGGCCGTAGCATTAGTGACTCAAACCATGAACCCATAGATGGTGGACTATCTTAATATTATCAGAAAATCTCATAGCTCCCAACAGAGCTTTTGAAGTGATCCAGATGAAGGCTGAGAATATTGTTAAATTTTCTGATCCCTCTAAGAATCCTGAGAGTCTAATTGTAATGGGAAAAAAACCTGAAGGTCAAAAACAAGTGGAAAAAATGTCAATTTGCTGTTTCTAATGTGGGAAACTTGTCCATGTAATTGCCCAGTGTTGGGACAAAAAGTTGAAGGAACAAGTTAATCTCGTTCAGAACAAGTAAAGGTAATTGATTAAGAGTCAGAAAAGGACCAGCATTCTAGACAAGAGACGATCTAGTACTACTGTTAAACCTGTCCCACCTGATATAATATGTATGATGATATTGACATCCCCAATCTATATATGGAAGATGACGAGCCTGATCCGCTTAAAAAGGAGGTCAACTTGGATGTCAACGCGATTACCTGAGCTAAAGCAAAGAGGATTGACCCCAAAATCCATAAGGAGGTTGCTCAACCATACATAAAATAGTTAGCTTAGAAAATTAGATTCGTCAAAAGCCTTGAAGAATTTAATTAAAATGAAGTTGGATGAGGCAAAGGTTTCCTTACCTATGAGCGCAATTAAGAATAGTTTCCCTGATTTATCTTCTCAAATTAAACACACTCAAAATTTGGTAAATAATGCCACTATTCACTTAGTAAAAATCTTATTGCAATACTTATAGTATACCTATTCAGATATTTTAGCCAACAGTATAAGGATATGAGCAACAATTGATAGTGGAGAACCAATTATCATCTTTTATCAAATTAGTAAAATCTGTTGGATTTTAGGTCGGGAAGATGCTCGCTGGTGGCTTATCTACCTAATATCCAACAATTTAATTTAGGGGATTGCTGCATACTTATAAAAACAAAACACTAATAAAAACTAAAATGTTGGTTTTATATATTTTATTAGAAGTGGTGATAGGGTGAAAAAAGAATTTTGTTACAATCCAATGCTTAATATTTAATTTAACTTAAGGCTCAGATTGAGATAGGCATAAATTTAGAAATAGCTTTAAGCATATTTAGGAAATATGGGTTGTCAACCTATCAGAGCTTTAAACTCACCTCGCTTTGCTGAAACGGCTGATGGAGGGTCAATTGTAGGCAAAACGAACCTGTGGGGTAATAATTTGATATATTCTAGCTAATCCTCATGAAAGAAATTAGTTGCACCTTGAAGGTCCCAAGCCAAGCCTATAAAAAGGGGTGGTCCTCTCTTAGGTTTGGGATTGAAATAGAAGTGGGCTGGGGAGGAACCTGTAATGGACTCCCTTGATTATGTCACATGGTCGTGCAATCTGACTGCCTGAAATCACGCTATTTGCCTGAGCAGTATTAGAAAAGTGTTACCCCAGTAGGAGGGGTTCTACGCAAATTGGGCAGGGTTTTTTGGCCAACTTTGTCAGCATTATCAACTGAATCTCTCATTTTAAAATATTAGACTTTTATTGTTTAACAAAATAAATGAAGATTTTGGAAGATGGATCATAAAAAGAGTATGAAACTCCTGGACCAGATATCACCTTAATTGTGAAGCCTATAATGTAATACCACTTTGGTTCAGACTGCTGCTGGTATCAGCTCCCTTTAGAGTGTAATCCAATCTAATTATGATTTACTCATCAGGATGAAGTTCTGAAGTAGGTATGGGATAAAATGCAACTTCAAAGAAAACACTCTGACGATTTTGGGGCAGACGCTGCCATAGTGTATCAGCAAAAGAGAGAGACTTCGCTGACAAAAAGGAATAAATTTATCAACCTGATCAAAAATGACAGAATTATACCCATATGATGTAATTTAGTTGGACGTTAATGGAAAGAAGGCTGGTGGAAATCATGGAGAATCGTGGAATACCTTTAAGGCTGAATGTGATGAACGCTATTCCACTGAGAACTCAAATTAGTTAACACAGTGTTAATTATCAAACTCCCATAACACAAATATGGAGTATTTGTCAGTTTATAATAAAATCTAGGAGGAGCCATGGGTGGCATAGGAATTACTATGCCATGTCTCAGAGAATTAAGAATGCTCCTAGTAAAGCTGTGAGATGAACTGATGAAGTTGAAAATAATAAAATTATTGTGTTTCTACATCTGGGCCTGATGGCAGGACTTAGTGAATTTCACAGTTTTATGTCATTACCTAAAAATGGGATTGTTGGTAGAAACTACCAAAAGTGTAAATGTTTTATTGGATCGTGAGTAGCTGGCTGAATTATCTGAACAGCAACAAGATGATGTGCTTTGATTCTTTAAATTATTTAGGATATTCGCTCAAGATGATCCCAACTTAGGATGTGCAAAAAATGTGATCCACTAAGTCAATACTAGGGATATTTGCAGTATAAGGATGATACCTGTCTGTAGGTCAAGAGCTGCTGAAACTGAGGTCAGCGAAGAAATAAGCAAGCTAGTAGAGCATGGGCTCCTTGTTCCATAGTCAAGTCTATAGGACAGTCCAATCCTTCTGGTGAAAAATAAGGGTGGATCAAATTGAGTAGTGATCAATTATAACTAAAATAAAATCACTAAGAATGACTTCTATACACTGTCACATTCAATGACGTGTTTAATAGCCTGGGGGAAGCAATATACTTTTTAGCTATGAATCTGATTTTGGGCTGTTGGAAAATTTATCTATCTAAGGAAGAATAGAAAAATATATGATAGTTACTGCACAAGGGTTATATCATCTGACCAGAATGCCTCAAGGACATGGAACATGTCAGCGACATAGAATTGGGTCATGGATTCAATACTCAATGATTTTAAGATATACTGTGTGCAGGTATATTTGGACAATATCAACATCTTTAGCAGGATTTTTATAGACCACTTAGAGCATTTGTTGGAAGTACATAAGCAGCTGACAAAGGAAAATCTGATAATAATACTGAGAAAATGCCATTTCTGTAAGAAAGTGCTCAGATATATAGGGTTTGTAAAGACTGATAGATTTCTTCTGCAACCAATAGAGAGAGGTCATCAAATGGATGTTGATCACAAAAAGCGTTAGAGATATTCAAGTCTTTTTGGATGATCAAATAATATTGGTGCTTCATCAAAGAATTCGATGGAATTGCTAAGCCATTATTCTACTTATTAAATGATCCAAAAAAAGATTTGTGTGAAACAATGAAGCCCAGAAATGAAATGATAACCTCTGAAACTATCTCATGAGTAGCCCTGTGATGAAGTACCCAAATTTTGATCAGAAGTTTATAGTCTAAACATATGCCTTGTTAATGGCAATTGGTGCTTCTCTAAGTCAAGTGGATGATAATGGGGAAGAACATCCGGTGGACTATGTGAGCAGGACCCTGTCACCAGCTAAAAACTATACCGTTACAAAGCAATAGTGCCTGGCGGTAATCCACGCCTGTAGCCAATTTTAAGTATACATACATGGGACATACTTTAAAGTCATAAACGATCACTCATCCCTTTGCTGGTTTCACAACCTGAAGGAACCAGAGGGCTTACTGGCTTGTTAAGCTTTAAAGCTGCGAGAACAAAACTTAAAATTGTCCGCAGAGCAGGAGCAGTGCATCATAATGCTGACTTACTGTCACAATTGGCAGATGTTCAAGTCGTATATCATCAGGCTGATGAGTTTTTCACAAAATATCAAAGGTGATATCTGGGATGAACTCCAAGAACTTCAGAGTGCGCAACAAAAATAAAATAAAGAACACTGAATTAAAGATGATCAGTTATATAAAATGCTCGATGGAAAATTGTTTAATTTTTAAAACCTTCAGATCTTTTAGAAATCATCTGAGCTGCTCATAAAGTCATTAGATATGGTGGCCTAAAGAAGATTATGGATTGTATTCATCAGTACTATTGCTGGGAAAATTACTATGATATCACAGACTATCCAGTCTGATGTGTGGATTGCCAGATATACAAGTCACACAAGAATACCAGGGATTTAGGCTAGTACGCCTGATTTTGCGTGGCACACAGTGTCCACAGATGTTATGGGAACATTGAGTTTCAGTATTAAGAGCGTAAAGTACATGATTGTAATGAAAGACCATCTAATCAGTTGGGTATAAACAAAACCCTTGAGCATAGTGGATTCCATGAGCATGGCGAAGTTTATTTTGGATCAAGTGGTCTATTAGCAATGATGTCCTCGAGCTATAATAAGTGGCAATAGGACCAACTTTACTTATTATATGATTCCCAGACTAAATGAACTAATGTTAATATGAGGAGTAGTGTCCATTCCCTACCGCCCTAAAATGAATTGTATAGTGGAAAGGGTGAAAACAATTATAGCCACAATGTTACAAAAAATGGTCAGGGGGGAACTTCTACTTTGTCATGGTTGGATGACATAATAGTGGGAACTGATGCTAGAGATAAAGCTGAGTGACAAGAGGCCCAGAAGGTGAAACTTCAGGCTCTTCCTGACCTGAAACACACCTTAGATCAACGCTGGGTGCGATCCAAGCATGTCCAGGTTGATACAAATGTGGTGCAAAACGCCCAGCCTCTTATCTCGGCCCAGGCATTAGAACAATTTATGTTATAAATGAAGACGGTATAATTCAGTTAATTGGAGAGAAAGGGTTTGTGTCCCATTCAAGTTATGAAATTTTAAGCTTGGGAAAAATGCAGCTTCAATCAATTACTCGAGTGAAAGCACTTTCAGTGTATTTTACTAAAATGGACAGAAGCATCTGTTTATTAGAGCGTCAAGGCTTGGGCGCACTTCCACAGAACCTGAATTTCCCCAATCCACTTTAAATATGTTTTTTTGCGACCAACATTCCTCATTGGTCGACTTTCTTAAATAAAAACACCTGTTAATTTTATATAAAATATATTTAAAGTGGACTGGGGAAATTCAGGTTCTGCAGAAGTGCGCCCAAGTCTTGACGCTCCAATAAACAGATGCTTCCATCCATTTTAGTAAAATACACCAAAAGTGCTTTCACTCAAGTAATCAATTGAAGCCATATTTTACCCAAGCTTAAAATTTTATAACTTGAATGGGTGCTCAAACCCTTGCCCTAATCAACCAAACCAAGCCATCTTCATTTATAATGTAAATTGTTTATTTCAATGCCTGGGCCGAGATAAGAGGCTGGGCGTTTTGCACCCCATTAGTATCAACCTGGGCATGCTTGGCTCGCACCCAGCGTTGATCTAAGGTGTGTTTCAGGTCAGGAAGAGCCTGAAATTTCACCTTCTGGGCCTCCTGTCGCCCATATTTGTCTCTAGCATCAGTTCCCACTATTATGTCATCCAACCATGACATACTTGGAGAGCATATATGAGTTCAATCACATTTACCTACAATATCATTTGATATTTGGCAACTGGTAAAATGCCATTTGAACATCTACATTGGCAAAGGACCACATCGCTGCCAATCTTGTATCACACCATTGAACCAGCCTTGGGAATGAGTTCCTACAATATCTATTCCAAACGGCCAATATCATGATTGAGTTACAATCTTGAACACCTGATATGACACTGAAGAGGAGAATCAAGGTAAATAAAACAGACGATAAGGATCAGACAGCATTAAAAGAATACTGCGTGGGAGATAGGGTAGCCTATTGTGACACCCATGGGTTTAAAGGAAAAATAAGTTGGACGTCCTATGGTTGGGCCTGTTCAAAATTATTGCCATGTTGGTGATAAATGCAAATATGATTAAGAATTTGGGATAATCATATAGTAAATTAAAGTCTACATAAAATATTTAAATTTTTGGAATTAGGAGAAAAATAATATTAAAAAAGATGAAAAAAGATAAAAACACATGGCTAAAAAATATAAAGAAGTTAAATTAAAAGATCACTATTGTACTTTGGAAATGAATCTGGCGGTGTTCCTACCTATCAAATGAGGTGGAGGGGGAAGATTATGACAGTGATAAGTTTAATAATCTGCATGATCAAGAAGAGCTAAACTAGATCATCCAGGAAGAGTCCCTTTAAAGAATATAGTAGGACCAGCTCAGGTTAAAACTAAGTCTGCCATGAGTAGTCCTGGGGCGCTAGTTTAGGACTAAACAAGGCTGGCTGAGAGGATCCTGAGAGTGATGAGGAGTCGCTGGAACCCATCCTGGGGTTAGTACATGATGAATAGCAAGATGCCATTGGAACACATACCGGGGTTTTTACAGGTTAACCAGTTTATCACTTAGTAAGGATGCCCAATATGGAACTGACGCAGCAATATGTCGTGGATTTGTGCTTGTAGGAATCCAGCTTAGTTATGCTCAGCTTGGTGCTATGCCGCTGGATCCCACAAAGGATTTTAATAAAATAAAAGTAGAGAACTTTATAAAATTGGTTTTTACAATTTTTAATATGAGCATGGGGGTAAAAGCGAGAAGCAATCCCTTTCCAATTTCCAACAATTAGTATTTATACTACTTTCAAGGGCTGGAGGGAATTCTGAGATAGGTTTGGAATAGCTTCGATGCTTCCAATTTAGGTGATATGGGTTTTAATCCTATCAGATCTTGGGGAAAGTGAGTTAATTTTGATAAAACGGACATTGGGGTTTCAGGACATAATGCACCCATGGCAAGTTTTAATGTATTGTAACCAATCACTGCTTGAGAAATTATTCTCACCTTGGGGGAACTCCACCACGCCTATAAAAAGGGGTGGCCCCTGTGCAGGTGTTGTGAAGATCTTGGTGATGGTTGGGGGTTTACCTTTCACTGGTTTCCCCAAAGTCTGTCATGCAATCAGTGAAATCTGATCATTTGATTTTGCAGATAGTGCCTGTGCGGGTTTTGAACTGGTGTTGCCCCTTTTAATGGGGTTCCACTGAGAATTGGCCAGGGTCTTTTGTTTGATATCATAAACATTCTAATTAAAATTGCTCTTAATAGAATCAGAGAATCATAAATGGCTAACATTTCCCTTTTTTGGCTGAACTCGACCTAAGACATTCTTACTTTTAAGCTGCAAAAGCAAATGTCTGACAGTGCTAAAGAGAGGCTGCAGTAGGTAACAATCAAAAAAGAGGGGTCAGAAGATGATATGACATGAGAGCGTTTGTGCAGACAGAGCTGAGCTCCGCTGAAGTCAAAGAAATATTCTGGCTGAACAAGACCATGGCCTGAGGCAGCTTAAGTCCCTGAGGGTTCTATCTTCCGCTGAATAATCTGGTCAAGTGTAGGGATATGTTGGAATTTCAGTTGACCTCATTATCCATCTCAGTGACAGACTAGATATAATGAATATTTGTATTACAATTTTATATTTGGCGATGATTGCTGACTGAATTATCAGTTTTATATAATCAATGGTTGGGATCCAATGATTTTCTGTGAATAGTATTTTAACGAGGATCATCCTAATATATTAAGTAAGTGATGTGATGATGTATTAACACCAATTAGTAAAATTACTATGATAAATCATTATGATTGAACAATTGTTCATTTCCAAAACTGCTAAAGCGTTTTTAATGCTTGTTTTGGTGGTGTAGGCGTCGTCTTTAAACACGTCTCTAATAAAACTATTTCTGGTTCCTGACATTAATAATGATTGATGAAGATTGAGGATATGCTACTAAATAATAATCAAGGCAAAGGTACACATCAGTATTAAGAAGCTAAAACTTAAGTGTCTAAACCTTTTGGAGAATAATTAAACAATACCCAGTGAGCATATGAAAAGCTGTGCGCCTGTTATCATAAAAAATCACATGATTTATCTATTAAAGTCAAACCTTTATTTAATAAAAACTCACTTGTCTATATATTGATTGTATAGATTACTCTTGGGATAAGAGTGCAAGGATTGGATAGCTTTAAATTGTTTAGTTTATTATCAGATGCCTCTTGGCTCTGCGTGAAGAGAATAGGGAAGAGTTTCCTACTAGTTTAATGTATCATCAAGATAAAGAAGCACCAGTTTAACGTTGGACCTTATAATCAACATGCCTTTAAGAGAAAACAACTTAAAAAATAGTCCTTAATCTAATATTGCCCCATTTTGTTCATTCTATTTAATCAACGAAATTTGTTAATAATATTTGCAGTCAATAAGGGAGCAAAAGCGAGCTACAGTCTTAAGAGCAAGCTCTTAAAATTTAACAGTGTATCTCCACACTGAGTGAGAGTCAACCATTAGCTTGAAGACTTGGATAGTGTGGGTTATAATGTATTATTGGCTCCTAGAACAGTGGCTATACTTGTAAGATTGAGATTTATGGTGCTGACGGATATGTATCCAACAATACCTTTTTGGCCCAAGCAAATAAGCCTGCCCAAGTGATCAATTCCATTGAATAAGGAGAGAAGTCAATAGCTTCTATCTTCAATAATGTGGTACTTGATGGTGAAGGCTAAAAGAACATTACCATCGCTGTTACTTTGAAGCAATTTACGGACTCTGACACTAACATCCTGGTCACTAGAAACCCATTCAGCAAGAGCATAACGAAGGTGGAGGTTATCATCTAGAAGGTGCCTGTGCTGGCAGTACTGAACACTGGGGCTCCAATAAACATTATCTCATACAAACTTATAAAAAGCTCAATTTTATGCCTGAAATTAAATGAAATGTGAAGAACCATACCGCAGGATCTAACATCACCGCGCCTTATGATTTATTCTATTTTACCATTCTAATTTGAGAACATGGTCCTGACAGCACCTGCAGTAGAGTTGTACCATGACCTCTACGATTTCTTGATTAGGAAACAGTTTTTTCTGTAGTTTTGGAAGAATATTTGCTTTACTACAAGCACTGTTAGAATTCTGAGCTAACAAGTCCCCCTGGTGTTCAAGGACGAGGACGTTAAGCCTCAAAAACAGTGTATTTGCTTGGGCGAAATAGACAAATTGATACATCCAATTCATTACGCCTTAACTGAAAGGTGTGTAAAGCAACTACCACCTAATAATGAGCTCTGAAGAAGGACTCTCCTTTAGTTCAAGTGATGGCATAAATTTGATCAGGTTACCAAAGAAGGATGACCTTGTTAGTCAGAATTAAGAATTCTCCTGAAACTATATTGGAAGTGTATAGTCGAGATGGAATCTTTGAGCAAGAACTCAGACTTCTACCAGGATTTTATGATACCACTTACTCTAGAGAGAAAAACCTTGTTCTTTAGAACATTACTACCTAACTGATCAAAATTGATAAGAGACAAGATGTGACACTGCGCACCTGATCAGTCGCATGATATTGAGACCATAGCATGCAGTTGGAGATTTTGACTATCCCAAGTTGAGGATGTGAACCCTAAGACGCAAAAAGAGTTAACGAAACTTTTGGACGATTTTAATGACATCTACAGCACTGGCTCCAGCGACTATGCCTGTGCAAAGGGGAGGTTCATAAGATGGACACAGGTTCAGCTATCCCTTTCGAGTCTAAATCTCCAACTGCATGCTATGGTCATCATGCAAGAGCTCAATCAGTTAGCCGAAGCTGGAGTTAATCCATACATCCAAAGCGCACTTGGCACATCCTTTGTTAATGGCGCGTAAGAAGGATGGTACTTACAGGGTTGTTATGATTTAACGTCATTTAAAAAAGATTAAAAAGAAGGACTTTTACCTGCAGCCTCACATTTATAATGCTTTAAAACGCCTGGTCAGCTTAATATACTTTTTGCCATTGACCTAGACAGCGTCTTCTAACAAATGGAGCTCTCCCCCAAGGACCAGGAGAAATTTGCCTTAATAAGCAGTTAAGGGTTTTTTAGATCCACGAGGACCTGCAGGGGTTCTGTAATGCCCCTGCAACCTCCCAACGAGCAAGGAAAGCATCATTGGTGATCTTAAGTTTATTAAGCGTGCTGATATACCTTGACAATATCACAATGTTCAGCTGCACTCTTTAAAGACATTTGAAGCACCTCCAGGAGGTCTTTAAGTGGCTGCACTCTTCCAACCAGAAGCTGAAGAAAAACTAATGTACTTTCCTCAAACAACAATCATAATTCTTGGTGCACAAGATCAGTTAACCAGAATTAAGCCTCAGGATTTAAAAGTGAATGCAATTGTGATAATGGAGCCATCCAAAAGTATGAGGGACGTACATTTTCCTTATTATGGGATACTACAAGCAGTTCATCTCCCATTTTGCGGACTTGGTAACGCCCCTTACTACCTCCTTACTAAAGAGACTACGTTTTAGCGGAGCCTAGAGCCTAGGCAGGAGCAGGCATTCGCAAAGTTGAAAGCATGATATGTAGAAGCACCAATTTTGGCATATCCGGGTTTAAATAAGACCTTCTACTTTTACACTGACGCCAGTGATGTGAGACTTGGTGCAATATTAACACAACTAGATGAAGATGGAGTAAATCATCCTATTGAAAATTATTACAAAGTATTTAGCAAGGCATAAAAGAATTACAAAGTTACTGAACATGAATGCCTTACTTTAATAAGAGCAGTCAAGCACTTTAGACCCTATCTCTATGAAGTAAATTATATGTAGTCAGGGATCACGTGTCAATCCTCTTGCTAAGCTACATGAAGAATCCAGATGGACGCCTTGCCCATTGGGCTTTCCTCCTGAAAGGGTATGATTCAAAAATACATCAAGCAGGTGATAAGCATCTCAACTCGGATGGATTGTCCCAACTTTCACTATTCCATCTGCAAGTGCCAGAGAGCGATTTCCTGTACGACCTAAATTGGTTTTCTGAAGAGGCTTGGAAGTAAGAGACAGAAGGTCAAGAGCGTTCTGCGCAGATGTTCTTAAGACACCCAGGATGTCAATGGAAATCTGCTTTAGAAAGTCAAGATTATGGTACCCTTACATCAAACCCAGTTATCAAATGGAGCTAATGATGGTGGCTCACAAGGACGTGGGCCATGGACAATTCCAAAAGACTATGCCTTACCTCAAGGAGAAGATTTACTTGGAATGCATGTTTGACGAAGTACAAAGCATTAGAGTTGTTTGTACCCTGTGACAGTTTTTGCCCTCTGAAAAAGATACAACTTTACGCCCATTCCACTCACTGCACCATTTAGCAATGTCTCCGAGACATGGTGGGACCATTGCCAGCAGCATCCAGTGGCGCCAAGTTCACCCTGGTGGCGATTAAACACTTCACTAAGTTGGTCAAAGCTTCCTCAGTCAATATGCACACCGCGAATTCCACTTCCCATCTCTTGTACAATCAGGTAATTACAAAAGATAAATACCCTCAAACTCTCTTGTCAGACAGTGGCAAAACTTTATCTCGAATGTGGTATAGAAACTGATGGATTTGGCGGGATGAAACAGTAGTTCACTGCCCCCTTTACTCCATCCTCCAATGGAAAAGTCAAAAGAGTCAATGGGACCATAGGAGGCATTTTAAAAAAGCTAGTCCTAAACTATAAGTTAAAGTGAGACCAATTGCTCTCATCAGCGCTGTTAGCTTACCAGTTAAGCTACCACCATGATATTGGAATGTCTTCTTTCAAAGCCTTGTATGGTGAAAGGCTGCGCTGCCTACCCTACTGGCGCCAATTATAGCAGCAGATAGAAGATTTCTATCACCTAAAACTACCAACATTAGTCGGCTGAAGAGATTATCAGGGCTTTGTTAAATCTTCAAGCAACATTGAAGCAAGCCTCCCTCCTAGCCAAAGAGAGAGTTAGAGAAGCATCAATTTACTTAAATTCAGCATAGGCGATAAGTCCTTGCTCTACCATTTGAGAGGAACATAACAAAAGAAACTTCAGGCTAACAAACTGGACCTGCAACCATATTAATCAAGAGAGGAGAGGAATACTTTATACGCAATGATGACATTAGCATTTTTTATTAGAGTTCATTCCAGCACCTTCAAGCATTCCCTAGGTCTTGTCTTGATAGGTGGAGTGTTGCAAATGAGCCCATGACTGGTTCTTCTGGTCAATCCTTGACAGGTAGATTAGTATAAACAACCACCAAACCCGTGGAGGTACTGACAAACAGGTCACCGCAGATGGGTGTGAAAGAAACCCTTTTAAAGGCACTTATGATCAAAATAAACTTTAATACAACTATGGTGTCATGAGAAATAATTTTTGCCTCGCTGAGTTAGAAAATATATTTAAGAGGACAATGACGCAGTCCAAAAAATTACATAAACTTTTGACCCCCATTTATACCTTCAGGGGTCCATGGTAATTTAAATTCCGCCATTGAAGCCTTGATGAGTTAACTTAATATACCAGTGAAAGCATTAGAAGTTTAAATAAACATATTACCAAATTGTGCAGTCATCCAATTTACAGAAAAACTTGAAGCCACAAAGCGAGGCGCATTACAGGAGTGCCATTCTCAAACCTGATGTTGGGGCGCACATTACCAGATTTGGTAATCAACTAATTACAACTGAATCAACAATGGCCCAGAGCCCAGAAGTTAACCCTAGCACAAAGGCCCTTAAACATCTAGGTTCTGTGGTAACTGCCATGGACAGAGTTCATGCATACAGGAATAGTTGCAAAAGGTTGAACAGGCCAAAGCAGCAATCAGAAGCCGTCTGACTAGAGGATAATGAAAAATCTTTAATATCAAACCCCAAATTTCAAATATTCTTATAATATTCCATTCATTTATATCATGAATTTCACCCTGAAGTATATAAGACTTCAATTATTTTCCTAAAAACTTTTACACAGAGTCTTTAGTTTATCCTTCTTGTTTCTCCTTGTGCTATACTAAGTTAATAGTTGTCATAACCATTATGGGATTGATCAATCTGAAGTAATAATTAGTAACCAGTCTGGGATTAACCATTTTGGAATAAGACACTCTGATGAGGATACCTTGGTGCTAATAACGCCAAAGAAGAGTTTGAAAGGTTCAAGTTGAGTCATGAAGGCAAAATTATCTCAAAAAATAAGATTTTCAAGAAGTTTGCTAAGAGTGCAACCAAGTTAACCAAGTGATCAATGCATTAAGGGGTAGCATCTGTGGAGTCTTGTTTATTGAGAACGTTTGTAATGTTAGTGAAGGTTGTCTGATTCCTAATCTTCGCAGAGTAGATCCTCTTGAGAAGCGATTCAGCCTCTAAAGTTAAGCGAGTCAAGGTCAGTGCGCTGCCTCTGCCATAATTGATCCCTTGATTAACATATTTGTTAATTCAAAGCATCCTTCTCAGAAGCTTAAATGTCATTAAAATAGCTATAATTGATTAAAAGTTGTAAGAGATTCCTTATTAAAAACCTTATAATTATTCACACTAATAAAATTATCATGTATCTTTGATTAATTAAAACACACTATTGGAACATGCTAGAAAAGTATAACCTGATATAAATTGCAACAAGATCTCTTTTTGCATATTTGTAAATAGCACCAAAGCTTCTATAGATTTTGAAGATACCCTTTATAATGGTATGGATTTTTACATCTCATTAATAAAACCTTAAACCAGTATTTCTATTAGTTTCTTCTAAGTGTATAATGACCATTGGGATTTAAGCATCCAAATTATTAAGGTTAAAAGAAATTCTTTATTATAGAAAAAAAATTGGGATAAACATGGTTGTGGTATTATACTCATCTAGTTCAAAACAAGAAAAGTTAGACGGGCGTCACAGCTGAGAAAATTAGATATCAAATTGAGTATCGCAGCTATATACCTAATTGTGAATTGTAGCTAATAAAAATACTGGTGCCTGCAGGCTTGTTGGTAGTGTATTATCGAGTGTCTTGTGGAATTTCAAAGCGTGGTGATTTGTCTTTATTGTGATAGGATGGAGAACATACAGCGGAAGTTGCTGTCATTTGTTAAGCGTGGCCATTATGGCAAGGATTTCCTTGCAATACAAGGTAGCTTGTCTCCTTGGGTTCATCTTGTGGCTAAAAAAGACAAGGTGGTCAAACCATTCTCATCCTCCTGTAAGAATATCCCCAGAGTAAAATTATAGGTCTATTTCAACAATAAAAGGACGATTAGGGCAAGAGTGTGCCAAGTCAATAGTGGTTAGCATACTATTTTTAATGGCTTGAAATACAGCCTCTTCTTCATCACCCCAATTGAAAGAAACCAATCCTGTGAGATGGCTCAAAGGCGCGTCCATGGCAGAGATATCCTTAGAAAACTAAAGGATGAAGTTTTATTCGCCCAGGATACTTTGTACCTCATTAACATTCACTGAAGAGCCCATTTATTGATTACTAACAGCTTAACAAGGCAGATAACCATACATTCTTAAAGATGACATTACCCAAGAATGAGTTAGAGTCCATAAAAACTACATTACAAGGACTTCAATCTCAAATTTGCCTTGTGACTTAGCAATTTATCACCTTCTTAAACTTGCTCTACTTTATTTTGAGTTAACGAAAATGTCATCCATGTATATCACCCAGAATTTCCTAGCAATATTTTCCATAATCTGGTTGATACTTTATTAAAATACATCAGACGCATCATAGATTACAAAAGGAGTTATCAAGTACTCAAACAAGCCTAGATGAAACTTTATGGTGGTCTATCATTGATGCTGAGGGGTGCTGGGATCTGTTGGAATTCTTCAGAGAAATCCAGCTTGGCGAAGATATTACTGTTTGTAATCATTGGAATGATATCTTCCATAAGTGCCATTGGGTAATGTTTGGCTCAGCAATCGCAATAAGCCTTTAGAAAACCACACAACGGCATAGGTCAACATTTGTTTATGAGAACCAAAAACAGTGAAGAAATTTACTGAAGAATTAAAGTCTGTCTTTGGCTCTCCAGAATGCTTTTTATAAAAATGTCCGATGATTTCCATAGCTTTGATACCAAAGAATACGCAGGAACCCCTTCTGTAGATCTCTGCTCCCTCCATAACATAAATGAGAGTGTGAAAGGGCTGGAAGTAGATGATGGAAAAAGAATAGCAGGCACAAAGCGTCAGCAAAGTGCTGGATTCTTGTTGCATGGTCTAGGGATGGGAAAACATTTTTGAGCACGCACAGGGATGGGCCATTGGAGGGCGTAGAACAAAACAAGACTGTATAATGTTTCCCTTCTTGGTAAAACGTGATTGAACCAATTTCCATACATAAAGGTAGAATAATTGTGCTACCAACTCATATAAGTATTATCAAGCAGTGAAGATTTTCCAAGGCTTAGAAACGTTTCTCAAATCTATTCTAGACTTGATGAAGAGTAATCGACCATTTGACTTACTAGATATGCAAAAGACTTGATGACGTCAGTGAGGGTATCATTACCACCAAGTGAGATGAGCAATTGGGGTCGTTTTCCAGAGAAAGGTCCACAATTCTATCACACAAAAACCATGTAAATTTAAGTATAAAGCACACATTTAATTTATGCGTTGTAATAATATATTTATTTTTAGAATGGGATGAGAACAATAAAAAGACTTTCATCCTAGTTGAAATTCTCACGGCCAGATTAAGTATTGTCTCTAATGCTATATCGCTGCTAACGCTCTTCCTCTACCCTTGAAAGTACTTATGGAAAGCAAGGGATCTTCTCCTCTGATTCTTTCTTCATATGGAATTTAACCTAAAAATAGTGTAGAGGTTCTCTCTTACTCTCTTAACGTGGGATCTCACGGAGATCTTGATAGAAATATATAGACAAAAGTTTAATATTTTTAACTCTAATCCCAAGAGTAAAAAATAAACTAAATATATAAAAGTCTACAAGTATTTAAGTATTCAAGTCTTTTTTTAATTAATTAAAATTAAGGATTTACTTTTGGTTATTTATTGGCCAACGCTTTCGTTGGTGATCTCAATAGGAAACGGCAGCTGTTTCTTATTGATTGCCCATTTGGAGTCGCCTCAAATGATGATCACCCTCATTTATCTAGTCATATTTGCCACAGTCTATATGCGACCCCTTTAAAAAGAATTATAGAATTTGTCCCAACGCCTTCACTAAACCCCCGCAGTTTATATTGATTATGCTATTAACCTGCTTAGGTAGTTGGACTCTTTACCCATTAAAATTAGATCACGTCACTCAAAAGGTTAACTTTCAAGTTTCTACCTGAAGTGTTGTGAACACTCAGCAACTAATAAATACCCTTAATTAAATTTCAACAAAATTCAATTGAATCCTATAAGATAATTTTATCACTTGTTAAAGCAATAATTGAACACTTGTTAATTGTCATAGACCCTTCATAATAAAACATTAGTAATCAGAAAAAATTAAATCCCAATGAATTAGTTAATATCCCACTAGGTTTCTACCTGACAATTGTTATAATCACCTATGATAACTCACATCTGCTAGGATAAATGTCTTAGCGGATAAAGCATTTATTTATATAGTCTGATTATGCCAGATAATGTGGGCATACTTAAATCCTAACAATCTACCAATTCATCAAAATTTTTAAATTTAACTTTGCCCTTATAGCTTCTATTTCTGAAGGCAAATGGTATAATTAAAAAGTTAAAAGGGTAGACCCATTTTTAATTTGCATTCACAAGGTGTGAATGAGTAAGACGCAAGTTTTGAGGTAAATTTGCTTCTATAATGCTCCAATTTCAGAAATTTTTGGAGTGTGGCCCATTTCTGCTACAAGCGAGGCGCTCACAAGGGGAGGTAGGCTTCACTGGGAGTGGGGTCTGTGATCACAGAGGCCAAGACTTAAAGTTAGGACCTCTCTTTTGTGATTCAGTTACAGTTGTTTCTTAACCAGTGCTGCTAAGGATATCTGCTCATAAAGTGGCAGTGAGACTGGTGGCTGCGGCGGCTCCCATTAACTCTGGTATCATATTAGTCTAGAAATACGTGTGTTCTGAGTGAGTGGAGCACAGTTCAACCAGGTCAAGGAATGGAAATGTTCATACTACTCTTCTACAGAAAACGTGCCCTATTGCAGGTATAACAGCGCGAGACAGGATACATCCTATGACTCTTCAGGGATGGCAACACGGTGAATGGAATCAATGATTATCCAAAGAGGTAATTTAGCCAAGTTATTTAGCCATATGATTAACCATATATGTACCTAAATTTGAGGTTAAGGTGGAGATGAGCGTATTTACCTGCTTTTTTGAGGATTTTTTTTACCTTCAGTTTGTTAAAAGAGCACTAGAATATGTATAAATGCAAGGCGTCAAAAAGATGATTGGCCTCATAATAGTCTAAAGATGGGTAAGGGTGGTTTTTCCAAGTAAGAGGTTGAAAATATAGAAGAATCTGAACAGTTGGCAAAACAGTGGCGAGGTACCTAAGCATCAATAGGAAGGAAAAGGCTACCGTCATTATGGCGTTGGTGTTGATATACTAAGTGAGGATGATTGCCAGCTCAGGTGTTGCAAAACATAAAGGAATACAGTCACAGAAAAATAGTTACTTTCAATGTCACGGTATTCTTCTAAATGTGATGTGGCAGATTATTGGAGTGGCAAGCCCATTTTCAAGCCCATACCATAGCAGAACTCTCATTAGATCAGGTTGAGAATGTACATATTTTTTGTGCCAACTAATGAGCGTGCTGGCTAGGAAAAGCTATGTACACAAAAAAAGAACTGCTAGGTGTCATGGTCCTAAAGCTAGTTTTAGCGCTGCAGCATTCATGGCCTCAGTTCTTTGAGCCATAATAAAAATATATGCCAAAAACTCTAAAGCAGGTAAGAAAAGAGTCTATTTCAACTATTAAACAAATCATATTCTGAGGGGGGGGGCTGTTTATAGAAGATTAACTAGAGGGTGGCTTTTAAATCGACTGAGTATTATTTAGCTTACTTGGTATAAAAAATTTTAGGAATTGATGACAATAGTATATCCTGAGCCTTTGTTATGAACGTTGCTAAATCCACTATAATTGGCGTAACAGTTTTATAATTTTCAGGAATTGAGACAATGAGTAAGTCAAAATCCCTATTCCTGAATCATGCCTCAGAAAGGTGACTCTCAAACCAGCAAAATGGAATCTGTCCCTCAAGGCACTGATGGGAGTTTTTATCAGGAAGCATCACGCGTACAAAAATTGATGGAGATGCCTTCAAAATTCATTCCCGCTTCCTGAACCTTGAGAGGTGTGACCCTCACTGTTGCGGTCATGAAAATGACACAGAAAAATGATATCGCTGACCATGCAGTCAATTTGGAAGGCTGTAAAAGATCCTGATCATACAGGGCCATGAAGGTCCCCAAGGCACCATATCCCCACTCCTCCTATAAATATCACACTTTTTAGTTCAATTAAGTAGTCTATTTAGCTGCATCTTTCATTTTTTGATCTCTCCACTAGACTACAGCTTTAATCCATTTTGAATTTTGGCTACAGTCCATAGAACTGTTACGCTGAGATAAGTTGTGCTCACTATGGGGAGCTCCAAGCTGTTCAAGTAAAACGACTATCCTGAACAATGGAGAATAATAGCAGTCAAGAAAAGCAACCTGTCAATTGGTCAAATTAATTCACTTAGTGTATTACCACCTCACAATACAAAGTACCGCCCATGAAGCCTCGAAACTTAGAGTTTTGGGCCACTTTCCAGTTTACTCTACCTTCCATTGACAGTGATCAGTATCAACTTCAATATGAGAACCTCATTGAAATTAATCAACAATTACATAGTGGCATATATTTTGGGAAGGCCGCTCCAGTTGCTCCCCAGCTTCTCTGTGCCTTCTATGATTCAGGATTTATATAACTTGGCTCTAATAACGGTAGGAGAATTGGTTTTTGGTGCCAAATGCTACCTCCAACGTTTTGTCCAAACTGCCATACATCCCCTCCTACAAATAATCAGATTGTATCACAACGAGTCTCAACAACTTGGGCTTACACAAATCTTACGCCCAACGTTGTTTATATCTATAATGCAGCTCCTCCTCCATTTACAACAATTTGGAGGCCATTTTCAGAAACTGTTAGTTAATTAAAAAAGACTTGTAACCAACTCGCAGTGTTAGACAGCAAATTTATGGCTTCCTTGAGGACCAGCTTCGTCATAATATACAACGCCTTGAGGCTGCATGGAAAACACCTTACTCAAGTTGAGGACCTGGTGCGGACACTCCAGCAGCACTATCAGGAGTTAGCTACTAACAACATTGCCTCTGGGAGTGAAGGTCCTGAGGGGCCTAGGGGCCAGAAGGTCCAATAAGCCTTGAAGGTCTCCATGGGCCTCAAGAACCCTCTGTTTCCGCATTGCCTACTAGTGGCAACCCTAAAAACTCCTGGAAAAAGGACATTTTGACAGCCCTTTCTGCATTTTGGGATCAAATCTGCAATGTGGCTCAGGAGTGCAAGCTCATTGTGGATGGAGTCCCTCTTGACACTAAGGTCAGAATTGAGGCTTTCTGGGTGAGATGGATAATCTTAGAACCTCCACCTAGCTCACCAATAATCACATCCCCAGCTTGAGCAAACCTGTCAAGGGCTCAAAACACTCTTGAATAATTTTGAGAGCCAGATTCTTCAACGCTAATATTCAAGCATTAATGGAGCAGGTTGCTCACAAGGCCTCTATTACATTCTTAAACTAAAATTGGGATAAAATCCAAGAGAACCTTAGAGGTCTCTGTCATAAAATTTAATATAACTGGCAATAAGTCCTAAGTTAATATGGTGGAACAGTTGGAATCTGCCGAATTGTTATGAGTATGATTAGTTGAGCACTTTGAAATGAGGCAATATTGGGTTGTTGAGAAATCGGTCAAATTGGGCGATTGCAAATTGATGAATGAATAATTGGAGGAACCAATGAGATATGGCGAAGTGAATTACTAAGCCATGAAAGTGGTTCCATCTGAAGTCGTTACCATACAAACGGGATGAGATGATTGAGGAAGTTAAGTTGTTAGTAGTTTTAGAGTGAGTGTAACAGCGAGAATCCGTTGTATTGAATATATTTAATAAAAGAGAGTTGAGGGAGTGAATGCTACATAGTTATTTATTTATAAGTTTATTCTGTTGTGTCAGGGACAAAGATCATCACATCATTGGTCCTAATTGCTCAGTGGGTCGAACCCTGTGCAATAAATCCGTTGGTGTATCTCTCAAATACCGCCAATTTTATAACAGTGGTGCTCACTACAGGGGGCTCATTGACCAATAACAATACAATGAAACCTCAGCTGCCGGCTATGTCACATCCAGGTTGTTTTGATGAGGAATCTGCACAAAATTCTGGGCCTGTTGCATACGAGGAGTTGAGACTTGCATTAGATACTGTGCTCAAAAGGCAAGATTAGTTGCTTTAAAAGGTTTACAGTGATAAGTTGCCGCCATTTGATTTCGAAGGAAATATTCATGGGTTCTTTTGCTGATTTGAGTTTGCAACTGAAGGTACTTTGGATCAACAGAGGGCGAAACTATTGCTCTTCTCTTTGAATGTTGGGAGTGCTGATCAAGTCATTTGTTACCTCTCAACTAGTTCCGTTTCATACCATGAAATCAAGGATATGGTGCTGCAGTTGTTCAGCAGAACTGCAAAAATGTCGCAGTGAAAAGCTGAGTTTCTAACCATTGGGCTTCAACATAATGAGACCCTCACTGCATTTGCTGATTGATTCTTATTAGAAGCCCATGTGTTAATTGGGGCAAGAGTTCTAACTGAATGTGACATAAGCATATCGTTGACCTCTGTTGCGAAACCATACTAAGAGCTTTTTAATGCTTTAGCTCCATATTTAGAGGTTGATGTACCTTTGCTTAAACTTGTTCATATTCTACGACGACTATCTGCTATCTTCCCTCCTAGAGTATAGAGTGGAACCCTATTGTCTCCGCTGTTAGTCTTGTTTATACAGAGGAATCATCCCTCCCTGTTCAGCATCCAGTTGCCATTCCCTGGCCTTATTATCATCACCAGCCTCGTTTTCAATCAAGTTGCCAACAGCAGTTCACCTCCCAGGATGGGCCTGGTTACACTGTTTGATACCAGTCCACCTTTTTTGGTGGCCCATTTTACAAACACCGAAGGATGCAGGTCTTATAGGGGTAATTGCTTTTTTTGCGGTCGCCCAGGACACCTGGCTAGGAGTTGTCATAATCGTCAGGTTCAGTACCTATTGTGGGAGAAGTATAATCAGTGAAAAGTCAGAGCGGAGTAGAGATGCAACTCTCTACCTCCGCTATTCTGACTCAAAACGTCCCACCTGAACCTATTCCTACACAGCCAGCGGATGTTTCCTGGTATGATGATGCTTTTCTATACCAGCAGCCAGTTGGAGGGGTAAATGTGCTAACACAAATGCAATTCATGGATATGGCAGAAGCAGGCTCCCAGGAGCTTCTAAATCATTATGCCTGTCAAATTTTTAATCAACTTTTTACTGAAGAACCAGATCCATATGCTGATGCGCTTCTCTTAAAAGGGGTGAATGTAGCCCTCCCTGTGAAAGCTATTGTTAAAGGATACGATAAATATGGGGCTAAAGCATTAAAAAACTCTTAAAATATGGTTTTCGCAACAAGGTCAAAATTGCTTTTGTCAAAAATTCAGTTTGAATTTGCCCCAATTAACATGGGTTTTAAAAGGAAACATTCAGGGGAAAGCCGGGGGCTCATTTTGGGGTTTGGGGGCCCAAAAAAGGTTTAAAAACCAAAATTTTACGGCAATTTTTTGCCCCGTTCTGCCAAAAAACTTTCCAAGGAAACCTTTTTCCCCTTTTGGGGGGGTTTGGTATGAAAAAAGGGGAAAATTTAAAATTGGGGGAGGTAACAAAAATTTATCCCGCAATCCCCAAAAATTTTGGAAAGAGCAATTAAATTTGCCCCCCCGGTTTATGGGGGGCCCTTTAGTTGCAAACTTAAACGCAAAAAACCCTTAATAAAATTTTTGAAATCAAAATTGGCGGGAACCCCTTTTCAACTGGAAACCTTTTAAAGCAATTTAATTTGCCTTTTGGGCAAGTATTCCCAAAAGCAATCCAACCCTTCCTTTGGTTTTCCAAAAGGCCCAAAAAATTTTGTGCAAATTCCCCTTTAAAAAACCTGGAAAAAATTTAACCAAAAAAGGGCGTATTTCATTTATTTTAATTGGAAGAGGCCCCCTGTTATGAGCACCCCTGTTTGGCGGATTTTAAGAAAACCCGGTTTAATTTCCCGGGGTTGACCCCCTGGAAAAGGGGGAATTAAGGGCCAAAGAGTAATGAAACCCTTTTTCAAAAAATAAAACTTTTTAAATAAATAATTTTTGGGGCATTCCCTCCTCAACTCCCCCTTTTTTAAATTAATTTAACAAACAACGGATTCTCGGGGGTTCCTCCCCTTTTAAAAAAAACTAACAACTTTTTCCCTCAATCAAAAAACTATCCCGTTTTTTATGGAACAATTTAAAAAAGGAAACCAAATTTATGGAGTAAACATTAAAAATCTTATTGGTTTCCCTCCGAAATTCATTCCCTTTAATTTGAATCGCCCCCAATTTAAAACCATTTCTA